>QAOC01041933.1:90023-177389 GCA_003255005.1 Begonia fuchsioides | reverse complement strand
GTGACGCCTCTCCTAAAGAAGAGTCGCTGTAAAGGTTTGATTGACACCCGTAAGTCAATCGGAGTGAGCTCAAAGGATTGAGCGGGAAGAATCTTCAAGGAGGTACCTTGGAGCGCGGACGTAGGCAAGGTTGGCCGAACCGCGTTAACAATCCGGTGTCAATCTCTCTCTCTCTCTAACTCTATTAAGTTATTTATCTTTTCCGCATTAGAGTTTTAGATTGAGTAAACCATACGCACAAATTTGATTAAAGTGTAATCATCGGAGAAAATTTTTATTAATCTAATTCACCCCCCTCTTAGGTTAATCTCGATCCTACAGTGGGCCCGCGCATAGTTCAAAATTCATGGACCTGTGTGGCATAACCATGAGTCTACGGGGCAATATACCGGTAATAAAGGAAGAATTGATGAATGGAAGAAAATTACATGTTTTGTGTAAATCATGGCATTCATGTGCATATTATGTTGTTTGTTACTTAGTGATCGTTAAACTCATAAATTAAGTCTTGTGATGTAGGTAATGATGATATTAGTGTGGAAGCTTGTGATGAACCCGAAGTTTGAAGATGAAGTTCTTTGGTGGAGCATTTGGGTTTTTACGACCAAACTGACCCGAGGGAGGATAGTCTTTGTGTTTAAAACTATTGGAAATGAACACGTTAATAGTATTTTGTGTTTCAATTACGAACTACTTTTGGGTAAGATTTAGTTAAGCCAATGTCATGTATTTGAAATCTATGAATTTATTTTGATCAATTTTAAGTAATGTTTTAGTCAAATGTATGGTGCTCGTTTTATATATTAAGTCTTCTACTGAAATTTCATCAAGTGTTTTAATTGGCAATGATTTTCAAAGTAAAGGAGAATTGTCACATAAAATAAAGGCATTTTGACTAAAAAAACAAATTATGAAAAAATTTGGGGTGTGACAGATGATATTTGTTTTTGAAAATATTTTCTAAAATTAAAAAAAAATAAAATAAAATAAATGAGCTGGCAGCTGACTGTCTAATGTGGTCAATCCAGGTTTTTTAAAAAGTCGTAATCATTTTGGGTTGTTAACCCAAAAGCCATGGTCGATGAAAACACCTATAAAGTTTATAAACTTTAATATAACATATAGAGATGTAATTTTATGTCTTTTGGACAATTTTACTTTTGATTTTAGGTGTTTTCATCGTTATATTTTATTTGAGCATCCACATTTATTATTTTTGAAATGCTTATAAACTAGTGGAAGTTCTTTCTATCTTATTTGGCCGATGATATGTATGTTTTGCCAGGTAAATTAAGCATAAGATATGTACAGTACAGGGCATGCTAGCAAACCAGATCTAACTTATATAAAGCAAGAGATGAAGAGCCATCCTATCACACCTCACAGGTTCAGACTTCCTCCATTGTCGGCAACCACGATGAGCTCCACCAGGCCGTCGTAGCTGGTGTCTGAGGGCATCATCGTGTCGTCCGCATCCTTGAATTCGTATCTTTCCCCAATGGCTCGTAGAAGCTGGTGAACTTCGAACATCGTCGGCCTCTCCTTCGGATTTTGTGCTACGCATTTGCTGGCGACTTTCAGAAACTGTTGAAGTTCGTGATCAACGCCATTTCCGACCAAGGATTTGTCCACGGCTTCTTGGAGTTTAGAATCGGCATTTAATTTCGCTATCCAATCCACTAAGTTTCCGTCAAAGTTTTCGGAAGGTTTAAGAACTCGAGTCGGTGTCTCGCCCGTTACCAACTCAAGAAGAACCACCCCGAAGCTGTAAACATCGCCCTTTGGAGTGGCTACAAGAGTTCTTGTGTATTCCGGGGCGACGTAACCTAAATCTCCAAACTCTCCGTTCACGAAAGTACTCAAGTGGGTGTCGACCTGGCTCATGAAACGTGCGAGACCGAAGTCGGATATTTTCGGGTTGAAATCAGCATCTAGGAAGATGCAGTTTGAGCTTATGTTTCTGTGGATTATTCTAGGATTGCAGTTGTGATGTAGCCACGCTAATCCTCTGGCCGCGCCTATTCCTATTTTGAGCCTCGTCGGCCACTGCATAGCTTTTTCGCTCTCCTTTGGGCGATGCAGCTGATCGTGGAGAGTTCCGTTCGGCATGTACTTATAGACTAAGAGCCTCTCGTTCTTGGCCAGGCAAAAACCTAAAAGGTGCACTAAGTTGACATGTTTTACACTCCCCAACGTAGCCATTTCGGACGCAAATCCCTTCTCGGAATATTGCGATTCTTGCAGCCTCTTTATCGTTAGCCAAGTTCCATCTTCAAGAACTCCATTATAGATAGTTCCAGTTCTTCCCGACCCGATGATATTTGCACTGCTAAAGTCGTTGGTAGCCTTCATGAGATCGCGCAATCTTATTTTCGCCACTGCTGTCTCGAACATCAAAACCTGCGCAGACATAGTCTATGAAATACACCAAAAAAACAAAAAAAGAACTTGAAAAACAGGGAGTTTATATAGTTTACTTTGATCCTTTTGTCTCCCTTCAATTTCTTTGCCCATTTGTTTCCTTCAGGGTCATCGCCTCCATCCTTGCGCTTCTTCGATAGCCAACGAACAAAGAAAAACATACCAACAAGCACACCTAGCGAAGCAAAAATGGCAGCAGCTGCTGCAGAACCAACAATCACCACAATTTGATGATTCTTCGATTTATGGCAGGGCGGCAAAGGACCGCCACACAGGCCTGGATTGTTTTTGTAACTACCTGAAGGAATGGTTGTGTTGATAAAGAGAGGGACAGGTCCAGAGAGAAGATTATTAGTGACACTAAATGTCTTCATCCGAGCGAGCAGGCCAAGCTCCGGAGGGATGGCACCCCTTAACTGATTGTGATCGAGTTTAAGGACATTCAGATAGCTGCATTTTGAAAGATCACTCGGTATTTCTCCCGAAAACTTGTTAGACGACAGATCAAGAATCGTCACAAACTCCAGGAGATGAGATAAGTCGGACGGAATCGGTCCCGAGAGGTCGTTGTCCGAAAGATCTAATTCATTCAAGTTGGAGCAGTTCTGGATACCACGGGGAAATTGGCCCCTGAGACCGTAACCGGATAATTGGATTCTTAAGATTCGATTCTCATTAGGATGCCAGCATTCTACTCCGGCAAAGATACAGATGGATCCTTCCATGCTGGTATTTCTGTCGAAAGTCCAAGTAGAATTCAGACGGTTGTTCGGGTCTTCAAGTGTGTCCTTTAGGTTTCTCAAGCATTGGATATCAGCCTCAGTGCAATAGCTCAAGTGAAAATTTACGCACAGAAATAGCAAATTGCCAATAAAAGTACCAACCGTCCGGCCCCGATGACTGAAGAGATCCATTCGATTTCAACACGTCCCAGTTCTTCAGTAGCAAACAGCAAAAATTAGGACAAACTGCAGTCATCGGCGAAAAAAATGAAAGAATTAGAACCAACAGAAACAGCATGGAAGGCCAATGAGAAAGTGAGAACCCCCAATTTCTAAACGAAAAGAAAACAGCGCGATTACCAGGCGCAACGCAGAAACACCCACATGAATTTAGTGCAAACAAGACCGAAGCGGAGTTTTTCCATCGAAAATGAAGATCGGGAACGCCGAGAGTGGTGAAGAAGGAACTCGAACGAAAACCCAGCTTTAATCTGCGGAAAAGAAAGCGAAGCCGTGGAAATCAATGGATCGGTTCAAATCAGTGGGGCCGAAGAATACGTCGGAAGAAGAAAAGTGAGGAAATTTGTGGGGAAGAAAGAAGAAACTTGGTTCCAATCTCGTCAGGTCAAGCAAGGCAAGACCAGCCGAGTCAACCAAAACGACAACGAGCGTTGACTGGGAGAAGATATTTATGTAGGCCTGATAAAAGAGTGGAAAAAGATCTGGTTCTGAATCCCTGCAACTCGCACTTCCGGTTGCACCATCTTCCGTCAGTCTTGGAGTTCTTTTGCCTGCTTTTCTCTGCGATCCATGGTTGATGGAACACTAGAGAAGAAAGTAGTTATCTCTCTTGATTCCAAGCACGCAGCGTTGGCAATCCTGCTCATCTACGATGGCTTAAATCCTTCTCCCAAGTGACGCGTAGGAGAAGGGGCCTCGAACGTTTCCAACCCACCCACTTGGCTCGGCATCAGTTTATCTACTCAAAAGGGTTGATGTAGCAACATTTAATCCCCCTGGATAGCTTCAACAGGGACTACAAGTTGTCTGAGTTATCATAGATCTCCGTAAAAATTTGTCAGAAGGAATACCCTATCAAAATTAGATTTGACATGAATTCTATTTGGACAAATCGATCAATTCAGATTAATAACTTCATTAAAATTTTATTTTCTCACTAAATTGATATAAGCTATAATCGCAAAACAATAAACTGTATGTTGATCTTCATATTAGATTCGTTCATATGCCTGTAATTTTTGTTCTCATAAAAGTTTTTCCACGTTTATTCTTATGTCTCATGTATTATCTTCTTTTCAATCCTCGTTTGATTTCTCAATAATTGATATCAAAGGAAAGTTGAAGGTTTTTTAAAATCAATTTCATCAATTTTTTGGAAGTATTGAATATGTTAGCAATTTTAGAGATCAAAAGTTACAATTTTTTTTGTTTAGGAAAAGAAATAAAAAAAGACTTGAAAAATGGTTATCTTGCCAATATTTTCTCGAAGAAAAGTCAATTTAATCCGTGATTGTTATGATGATTTGATTTGCATTTTGTGATAGATGTTACCATCACAAAATGTGATTTTGGGCCGATTGGATCTTGGAAATAAATCTTTCAGATTTTGAATCAAGATTAAGTATATCATCATAGTAAGATAGCGATGATAGAATTACAAGGATTTCAATACCAGACTTAATATGGCAGGTTAAGATCACAATATTTATTCGTAAAACTTTTGGTAATATTTAGTGAGATTTAAAAATGTTATTAACGTGGTTTAAAAAGATTTAAACACAATAAACAACCATTTCTGAGGTGGGCTATTAGAGGCCTATGGCAGAAGAATATTTAAAAATTAGTTGTCAACGCCATAATTTGTTTTGAGATTGAGCTTGGTCTTGCACTAGGCAGACGAGCATGAAGCATAGATATCCTTCATAGATTTCATATTGAGGTAGAGATAGTTAGAGTTCGATGTGATTTGAATTTTATTTGAACCAGATCAGTAAGCTCACGTTAGTATTCTCATTAGAGTTTTATTTTCTCTAAATTGATGTAAGTTAAAACTGTAAAACTTGTAGATGTATTTTGATCTTCATAGTAAATTCATTCTCATGTTTGTGTTTTGTTTTGTAAGAGTTTTTTTTTACGTAAAATCTTGTGTCTCACGTGTTATCTTCGTTTCGAGCATCGTTCAATTTACCAACACAACCATGCTTCTCCACATGGTGTTATCATTATTCATGAGTAGATTACGCAACTGTCCCAGAAGGTGTCATTTTCTAGCACTTAACTTTGATTAAAATTGTAGACTATATTTATTAATATACGAAAACATACATCATAATATTTGCATCCGAGTTGAACCATAAATTCTACGATGATAAATGTATGTTCAGTTATTATCTTACGATCCAATTCGCCACCATATCATTACACTTTGTAGTTCTTTTCTACGTCATTCATTTATCTTTGAACCGTGTTGGACCCGGCCAAAACCAGACCGTGCCCTCCCTTGTCAGAACCAGCTCCATTCATGGCTTTCTTTTCCTGCAAGTGAGAATCCAGACAGGCTTCAATATCTTGGGGCTGAACGGGAAGATGGATAACTTAAAGTTTCCGAGCGATTTAATTTCTTCTCCGAGGACGATTCCCGTGATTTCTACATACTCTTCTTACTCGGGTGGCAACGGAGGAGCGGCTGCCGATGCCGGTGAATCGTCTGTTGGCCGGGAACCGATCAGCTTGTGGCCGGGGATGTACCATTCTCGGTAACGAATGCTCTGTGGGAAGCGAGGTCAAGTATCTGTTGAAGGTTGCTTGATCCGCCCAAGGATGCTCCTCCTCAGAGCGAATTGCTCACCAAAACGCCTGCCCTAAGCAGAACCAGTCTTCTGTACAGTTTCTCCTCCGATTACATTTTGCGTAAGCAGAACCATCTCCGTCAAAGTACTTTAATGTTTCGTGTCCTATTCGTATTGAATCCTGAAATTTTGTCTGAATTTTGCATTGAAATCCCTGATTTTGAATTCTTTGGCTTGTTATTCAATCTCGAATTTGCACAGGTTTGCTTGAGCTCCTTTAAGAATTGCAGATGTGTTTCGCAATGTCAGTTTAGATTCGTCACAAAACTATTCTTTAACTTTAATATATTTATAAATCCAAGTGTTAATAGTATTCCTTAAGATTTTAGATTGAAGGTGATTGAATACTTTGTACCTCTTAACATTGTGTTACCCTCATTTGCTTCACAACTGTGGTTCTAACTGAGGATTTACCATTTTTTGTGTGTATTAGCATTGTTCTGATGATGATTGCATGACGATGCTTTATCGTCACTGCTTCTGTTGACAAGATTGTCTTGAAGAAACCAATCTGTGTCGATGCTGATCTGAAAATAGCCGGTAATGTTATTTGGGTAGGTCGGTCATCAATTGAGGTCCGACTCGAAGTTTCTCAGTTTATTGAAGGTATAATTAGCTGTTTAGACCTCAACTCTTTGGATATTGAATTCATCTAAATTTTCATTATTACATTCAATTTTTAATCACTCTTTATTTGATTGTCAAATATGGTATTATTCAAGAAATTAACGACTTCCTTAGAAGAAGCTCAACACATGCTAAACGACTAAAAGTCCAACAGTGCTTAACGCACTCGAAAAAATCAAGCTCGAGGTGATATTAGTGTGTTACATAAATCTTCTTTGTTTCTGGTTTGATACTTGTGAATGATAAGCAAATGGTTAAAAAATTATGAGTGGTCAGTGGTAAGAGCCAGTTACTGATCTTAATGTTGCAGGAAGCTCTGATCCGTTAGATCTGGTTGCTCTAATCGCCCACTTTATATTTGTGGCCGGTGACTCCAAGACCGGAAAAGCTGCTACGGTTAATCGGCTCTCCCCTGAAACAGATAGAAGAGAAGTTGCTTTTCGCGGAAGCTGACGCCAAAAATAAATTAAGTAGATTGAAAATTGTAGAGAGAAAGGAGTTTCACAATGGGGAGTCAGCAAAACTAAATGATAAGTGCCTCGAGAACTCCTTAATTTGTCAGCCGCAGCGAAGGAATATCCACGGTCAAATTTTCGGGGGATTTTTAATGCACCGAGCATCCGAGGTGGCTTTTTCGACAACATATTGTTAAGTCTCAAAATGAATGTTCACGAGATTTTAGTGGTCAAATTCTTAAGAATCAGTAATGATTTAACTGAAATAATCAGATTTTTTTAGGAATAATGCTGCAGCGATGCCACAGCATCAGTAACGCTGTTTTTACGTGATTTTGCTCGATATTTCGTATATTTTTTATTATCACGAGATTTTTGTTTCTATGCAATTGCAGAAGATTAATGAAGATAAAGGCCGGAAGAATCACGAAAAAGAAGGAATAATCAACTCAAATTCAAATTTGGAAACAAGAATATCTTTGAACATTTTGAAATCATTCCTAATCTCAACTACTTTCCAAACCGATTCAGATCTTCCTCTAAATCGTAACAGCCTCTCAAATCTGCTCGAACTGCACGAAGTCTACATAAAGAAACGTGAATACCACGGATTTGGTGTGTAGAATTAGAGAACGAGATTCGCGATCAAGCTTCGGGCGTAAATCCGAAGAAGAGGTTCACGGCGACGATCACGTCGGCGAGGGAACGAGGCTGTGCGACTAACGACTTTCGACGACGAGAATCAAAATTCTCTCCGTTTGATTTTCGTTTTAATTTTCGTGAATTATATGAACTCCTAATAGTTAGTGTAGAACTATTTTATTTGAGTTAAAATTAAAATTTTTCATATATTGATTTGATTAATGAAATTGCATGATATCTTTTAAAACTCGTTTTAATAAGTATTTATATATCTTTACTTTGTTGTGATTATCCCTAGAGCAATCACGACAATACGCTCTTGCGTGTTTGCTAAGTGTTAAACTTGAAAATTATTGTTTTGCATTGATATCATTTAGGGCAACACGACAATACGTCCTTGCGTGTTGCTAAAACGTATATTAAAACCATTAGGTGGTTAAGTTGAGTGACACGAATTAGCTATGAGTGTTTTCGTCATGTTCATTCCAACCTAGTGCGGTCAAATCAAACTTGTTCTTAAACCCAATCATAGAGGCAAAGTCAGCCCTGGTTTATTAGTGTTCGGACCGAAACTAAATTGATGTTGTGACTAATGCTGCAGTACCCGCCAATAACAGTTCAAGTAAATCAATTTACAGAAAGTCCTAGTCGAGATTCTTACGAATTCTCAATTCGACCACCAACTTTATTTTTTTGCTTAATTTATGATATTAGTTAGATACTTTAATTAATTGTTTAATCTAGAAGTAGAAGATATATATACAAATCAAACATTTAATGTTATTATTTATTCTTTATGATACTTTGCAATTTATTCTTTAAATTAGATATTTGATTTGTCTTCGTAGGATCGATATTTTTAGTACTACGTTGCGACACATGCACTTGTGTTTTAGCGATTACATTTTCGTAGCAACACATGCATTTGCCGGCATGGTTTCCTTACTTTGTAGAAGTTGATCATGTTGATTTCTTGAAATCAGTAAGAGCTTATATGATCTTGCTTTAATTTATTTACCTTCTGAATAATGCGTTACGGAATTCTACATCGTATGATCTTGAGTGGTGGCAATTATTTTGGGCATACACGTGCAAGAATGGTGTATTATTTTACGAAACCAGGTCGATGTTGGGGACTTCAAAAGATTCAAGTCTTGTGTTCTTTACACTCAGCTGGAAAATCCAGATCTTCCGCTCATCAGCGTCGAAGTAATTGCGCATGTCATTCGGCCAGAAATTTGATCAAGCTGAGGCATAATTATTTTCCCTTTACACCCATTGCTGATGAATTTGATTAGAGTGATGTGTTGAACGTGGACCGGTATCCAACAATTTCTACTTCACATTTACAGTCCGGCCAGAAGCAAAGCCAACAAAACCGGGGTTCAGAATTCGATCAGTCGTTCTGGCCACCGAAGAAGAAGCTCATCGAATCATCGAGCGAATCGAAGCTGATGGGACATAATATGCTTTCAATGTATTCTAACCTGCATTGTCCATGGAATCTAAAGACCTGTCACTGATTTCCGGTGTTGCAGTGATGATCAGCCAAATACTAATGTGTGTTTTACAATATATTCTACAAATCCATCAATTTTCTATATCAAATTCAATGAACAAACATCTAAATGACTAACTTTTAATTTAAATTGTTCTGTGATCATGGTTACTTAACAGTTTGCTCGAGCTTTCCCAGTAGCTATGATCACAAGAATCCAAATTTCTGAAGCCCTCTCGGTGTGCTATTGTTGAACTACTCAAAACTGCCAATCAAAAATAGGCAAAACAAATGAGTCCGCCATTATGCTACGGATTCGTAATTCTGGAATCCTAACTCTGGGATTTAAACTGGTGAACTCACCTTTTCTCCAAAAGATGCCTTGCATAAAAATGAAAATAGGCACATCCTTTTGAAACCAAACATGACCCATTCTTTACTATGCGTCTACGAGCTAATAATATTAAATCTGAGGGGTTTTATTGAATATTTGCTGCCCTTTTGTTCTAATCCTGAAACTAAAAACGTCCGAAAAAAGGTCTTGAAAATTCAGATTCATCGTCGGTGCATCATAAAATTTTTAGTGCTGCAGGACATGACAATCTTCGTGGCTAGATTTGGGAACTCTAAATATGAGCAAACCAAACATTTCATCGTAATGTCATAGATGGAAAAAAGGACCTTTTCGTTGGGATCCGTTACTTTATGAAAGGATTTTTTTTTTTGTTAAATTTAAAAAATTCAAAAGCATATAAGCATTAGTTGAAAGATTATGTGTACCTCAAAGAAATTGAACAGCGCCAAGTGAAACTTCTCTCCAACCTCTCTTCAAACTTCTGCCACATCACAAACAAAACATATTATGTCAAAAATTCAATCGACAATGTACGTAATTTTAATAAATTATTTTATTTTTTACATAAAAAATATTATAATAAATCTATAAACGTTAAAAATTCACTAAATCTTTCAGAACACCTTGGTATAGTTGATGTCTGGTAAAAATTTCAAGTTATTTTAAGAACATATCCTTAGGAAAGTTGACACTTTTTTCAAAGAACATGGTTTTTTTTTTTGTTATTTTGACATAATTCAGCCTTTTTAATGATTTTAACACTAATGTTAATTGTATTTGTAACTAGACTTCCCATATATTTTTATGATCAAATTTAATAGAAAAAAATCACATAATAACTTATCTTTGGGTCCATCACCCACTAACACTGGCCAAGTAAATTCACTTCAAGTTTTTATTAGTTTTTTTGTCATTTTATGTTTATTAATCGATTATTTCTAGAATTTCGCTTAAAAATAGTAGAGCTTGATTGGAAATACTTCTTCTTTGGACCCTTTATAAATCTAGCTTTCTTTCTAATAAAAATAAAAATAAATCATGAAAAAATCAAACCATTAAGATTCGTTTTGCTGCCGGTGCAAAGTTTATCGACAATAATTAAGATTCATAAACAGCCATTCGCCTTCAAAACCAAAGGTCAGAATGACGATCATTGGGTTGTAGTCGACTCACTCACGGTATGAGTCAAAAAGGTCAAAAACCCTCTGCCGATTTGATTGAAATTCGAAACCAGGCGAATAATCATGCTTATCCTATTTCAAATGCTTAACAGATTCAATAAGTCCACTTCTAAAAAAGGCTTCGATCTACCTGGTTCTTCAGGGGAATGAGAGTTGGTAATGGTCATATATGATAATAAACTTGTACATTCATGATGGAGTTTTGAAATCAAACCAGCGCAACTTTGACCCAGAGCTCAGAACCAGATTCAAAACACCTCAAAATTTGGAGCCAACCTCCTTTCAGTTATCAGACGCTGTAATTTCCTGCACAGGCACGAGGGTAAAACAGAAGCTAAACTCTCTCTCTCTAAAGATTCCAGCAGCACATAATGCATCTACTTGATCTTAATATAGATAAAAACTTACAGCTATATCTATTTTATAGTGCAGAGAAAATGCTTGAAAATACTCGAATATGCAATAAACAAGCAAAAGATTACGATAATTGAATGAGTCTCATCAGGAAAACTGACCTATAAAATTTAAGACTGCGTCTTAACGCAGATATAGCACAAACTCAGCAATCACACAGCAGCTACTTTATATATATTACATCTTCGTCAGGTTCGCCATCTTCCCAATCTCTCTCGCCTTGAGGTATATCAGATGGTTCAAATAGTTCGACACCATTACTTCCTGCAGCTTTCTTGTCCTCTTTGAGTTTATCTAAAATGGCAATAACCTGAAATAGATCAAACCCAATATCAATAATGTTCCAGCCCTGACCAGCTAGAGGTTCTTTCTTATAATGTAAACTTTCAAGTTTCAGCACTTTTCAAGAAACAAGTATATATTGTTTGGTTTCTTTATTTACCCTGCTTCCTCTCTCTAAAGACTCATCTTCTATGAACCGAACCTCAGGAGTCAACCGCAACTTCATTCGCTTTCCTAGTTCACTGCGAACATATTTAGCTTTTGACTTCAATCCAGCCATGGCAATTTCCTTCCCTCTTTCATCACCGAAAACAGAAACGTACACTTTAACCACCTATCAAAGACGGAAGAGTCAAAAGTTACAAATAAAACAGTCTCTGTAACAGGATTTGGAATCCAGATGGCATCCCTCATGGCGTAGATAACTTATTAATGTTCCAAATTATTCTCTTTTTGATTCAGGACACAAGAACAACCTACTCCTAGATATAGCACTAAAAATGAAGAAAACTAAAAAGAATAGTGATCCCAAACAAAAATATTACCTGTAAGTCTGTCGAAACTTCAACATCACTAATGGTAGTGAGGGAAGAAAGGTATCTATCAGCTCCCAAAGAAGATTCAGGAAGGATGGCATATTGCAAGACCTTATCAGTGAGAAGCATATCAGAAAGTTCCCTTCTTATCTGCTTAGCCACCATTTTAACTCTCCTTGGATTCGCCATGCACCTTATCTTTGAGCTGATAGTCTGCGGTGAACAGATGAGGGCAACAGGCTTGGAAGAAGACTGAATCCATGCCGTTGAAGTTTGGAGTCCACTTGAACATTCAGCAAATCTTCAGGATCAGACTTAAAAATGACATTGACATGGGATGGAAAAATGGTATTTTAACATTTCAGAGGAAAGAATGGACCGTCATAATGATAACACATAACTTATTGAAGTGCAAGACAATTACATTACCTTGACTTTAGACGTTATCAACTAATATTTTAGTCACTGTTTCTTATAATCTTACTTTTACTAATCAGCTAGAACGAATTGAAAGAAGTTCTACCAAACCCTTTTCATCATAGAAGATTAAAGTTGAGCTTAAGTAAGCTAAAACCTAAAAGCTGGAAGCAAACGAGATCAAAACTGTACCATCATATGCCAAAGATGGATGCATTTCGTAAAGATTAATTGATAAACACAATCTTATTAAAGAATTATGCTAACCACATGCGCGGATGACCATGATGCGGCGGGGGAAGATGGAACGCAACCCTCAGAAAC
The DNA here is from genome assembly GCA_003255005.1 of Begonia fuchsioides. Taxonomy (NCBI): domain Eukaryota; kingdom Viridiplantae; phylum Streptophyta; class Magnoliopsida; order Cucurbitales; family Begoniaceae; genus Begonia; species Begonia fuchsioides. Next base: position 164,645 of record QAOC01041933.1, on the reverse strand, counting down.
GTTCTAGTGGCCATCGACTAACTAGAGCAACAATCCAATTTAATTCTGGTGCGGCTTCGTTGAAAGGAAATTAGGTTAACGGACTCTAAGAAAATGAAATTTTACAGAGAACAGTAACTTCAATGGCAGAGGGAGAGTCCAGCGAAGACGGAATTCAAGGAGATGGGTACGACGACGAAGCGGCAATTAAAACTTAAGGTCCGAGGTAAAACAGAGACGCAGAATGGGGTATCAAGTAAGAGAAAAAAGACCGGGATCTCATAAATCCTCCATTTTCAGTCTGAAAATCCAGCAGAGCTCGCCCCTATCTGTGGCGTCGCGCGAACCTCATCGTCATTCCTTATCCATTCGCCACTCTCTTCTTTAGAATAAAAAGAATTAACCTTGGAAAAATATAATAATAAGTAGAGTAAAAATATAAAAAAAATTGAGTTTTAAGTAAATAAGTTAATTCGAGCCTGAATTTAAAAAAAAAAATTAACTCTTCGGATGTCTGTTATCAGACGCAATGACTCCTACTCGAACACAATGACCTTCCATCGGACGCATCCTGCATTCGAACCTCCAAAAAATCTATAAATTTGATCATTTTTTCTTTCTTTTTACTAAAGTGAATCGCTGCAAAATTCAGGTAAAAATTTCTATTTTTTACGAAAATGTACGCTGGTCGTGGAAACTGTATTAAAATCGTTGCATAACATCAGACGCCGTCCACGGGTTCCTGAGTCACCGTTGCTTGTGCTTGTACGCTGTGGTGAATTTCGCTCACCTGCGAATGAGAGGATGTTTCACGACATCTTTTCGTCACAAACAGTGATACCCACAGACCACTTATATTTTCATTATTTGAGAGCTAGGGATTTCGACGTATGACCGCGGACATAGGCTTGGTCAATTTTTTTGAGTTATTTGGCCCATCGACATAGCAGTTAGTACATATTTTTTACGCTAACCTTGTGCTATCTGGGGTGAGAGGCAATGTGAGGATGATTGTGTTTGGGCGAGAGGTGCTGATTACATCGGATCACATCAACCGCGTGACAGATTACATAGATGATTCAGACGATGACCATGAAGAGATCTATTACAACTCCAGTAAAGTCGCACCGGGTATTGCAGATGGGTCAAGAACATTATTTTTTAAGTCGACTCAGGTGTCAAATAGTCGACCTGAGCCTTTGACAAAGTCCAAAGCAAACGAACTCAACGTGGTCGCTTGAGTAATCCAAAACACCATTCTTTCCTAGAACTGGCACCGAGAGCTGGTAACTCACATGAACTTGTATTATTTATTGTCTTAATACTAAAACCTGGTGTAACCCAGGATATTTAGTTTTGCGTCACATGACATATATTCATAAGATGGTTAAGACAAACCTCTTATACGGAGTTTTGATAACAAAACTAATAGAGAGTATATGTAGAGAAATACCTCGTGATGAGGAAATGAGGCCGCCTAAGGCTCAAGATGCCTTCGATCGTGTTCAGCTTCAGAGGATGTGCTTGATAGAGTCGAGCGACACATTGGTCAACAGGAGAGACACAGCAGTCGACCGCATGAGTTTTGATCCAGACGTTGATCTTCTAGCTCATGATGACCGCTAGATTTTACTCAAATGACCACTTCTCCATATGCTGACATGGCGGGACCGTCTTTTGGAAAGATGTCAGGACCTTTTGGTCTTTCATGTAGTCAGATGTCGCAGTCGTCCTAACATGATCCAACGATGGCCTTCATGATGGAGTAGTTGAACATGTTTCATACCCAGCAGATACAGAGGATGGACAGCTACCACAATCCGCATATGAAACGGTTTGACAGGATTGAACATACAGTGGATGAGAAAACATGAGGCGTCTGTGGAAAATTTACGTAGCTTTGACATTGAATTTTTTTAATTGTATTTTTTTTCTTTTTATTATGATTGTACTTTTTTATTTGCAATGAATGATATTTTGTTTCTAAATTATCGTAGTTTTTATTGAACATTATAGCTAAATTTACAATACATTTATCTTCTTTATTGTCGGGTTACTCATCTCTGGCAAAGTTCAAGAATATCTCACGTTCAGCAATCAGTGCAATGTAATATGAATACATACTTAGGTACGTATCCCGATAATAGAATCGGTTCACATAGTGATCGACTGAGCACATCCATTGCATAACGGAGATAATATGTACACACGAGATGTCTGTCAATTTTTATCTATAACAGTTGCAGGTTGCATTTTTCATATTGACGATGAATTGTCTTCTGCTGCTGCAAACCTCGTATATGACATTTCTTGAAAAAACACCACTCTAATTCCTTGCCTCCCGAGTCGATTGATTTAATATCTCTTGTATTCTCGGACATAACATATCTGAATTTTGAAGGATCTTCTCGTGTCTTTTTATAATACGAATAAATATAGATTTCTATATCATCTCAAATATTGTGATGATGAGTTTGTGTATAGCTGAAAGAATAACGTTGTTGAATGTCTCGTTAAGATTATTCAAATTCATATCACATTTTGGGATCGACGAGAAGACATGTTGTGCTCATGTTTCATTAGGGATGACCCGTAAATATTCAGGGTCAACGGGTTATGACGGTGCAACCGTGTCACGTGGCGTTCAAATTTAGTTTCGGTTGAGACATGTGCAGCGTTTCACAATTTTTTTTTGTATATTTCTCATCGAAAGATTTTTTGGAAATTGACATATAAATTTTTGAGAAAAAATTTATGCTCTGCATCACCAAACTTCTCATGAACTGCATTGACGATCCCCTTCTGTCTGTCTGATATTACAGTCCACCCAAACCTGTTTGGACTATTAATATCTTGTCTTAGTTGTTCGAGAAACTAACTCTATAAATCTCTGCACTCCAATTCCACTACTACATATGCAAGATGATAGAATCCATTGTCAGAGTTAATACCGACTGTCGTTAGAAGATGACCCAGACACACTCTTGAGGGGACAACCATCCAAACATATAATTGGTCTGACAAATCCAACAATTGCCCTCACACATGCGAATAAGCACACATATATGCTTTCAAACTTAGAAACGGCTCATTCACCTGTGCCGTATAATAATTTGACTTGGATGTTGATTCTACTTTTTGGGTTGAATCGCAGTAGCTCTCGTCCCCATATTGCCGAAGAAATTGAAATTGTTCTTCGTCAAATCCTTCATTCAACAGACGAGCTTCTAAATAACTATTAATTGCAACACTTGTGGTTATCACAATATTGTGATCCTTCCGTACGGTCTCCATGATATATGAGATCTCCAACATAGACTGATTATTGAACCTGTCAACGTAGGTAGCCGCCACCCATCTTGCCGATGCAAGTTGATTTTCTAATACACGAGCACAAGTATGACAATCAACGAAAGTTTTAATTTGAATTATTTCTTCATTGTGCATTTTTGAAGTATGAAGACAACATGAACATCCATCTACGCACACTATTGCTAGTATCTTTGGATCACTTCTTTTGAAGGTGATCTCGTATCTATTTGACAATGTATTTTTTGTGATTTTATCTTTCAAATCCTTAACAGATTTGTACATTTTATCGAAATAAAGCTCGCTCTCGGCAGCCATTGACAAACTTAAAATTTCATTTGTATCGTCATCGTCTGATTCGGGTGGCACAACCAAAATCATCATATTTGTCTCATCTGAAGAAGATTGAATCTCTTCATCATATCCACTATCAAACGGTTAAAAATGAGGCACATAGGTATTAGGTTCAATACTCAATCCATACTTGCTTAATTTTCTTCTGCTTCGACGGCGTTACTCGTCGTAGCTAACTACCAGTTGCTCGAGCTACCAGTCATTATAACAAATATAAATTTTTTTAATATGTGTATCTCACAATTTCGGCAATATTTTTTAAAGGTACGATTTCAATACAAAAATGATCCAATTTATAGTTTTTTCGAAGATTCAGACGCACTTTGCATTTGTATCGGACACAGGATGCGTTCGATGGAGGACACTGTGTTCGACAACTACGTCCGATGAGAAGTTGGATCATCCGTATCAGACGTCCGAAGAATCTAAATTTTATTTTTTTAAAACTCATGTCTGGATGAGCCTATTTACCCAAAATTCAAGCTTCTTTTGATTTTTACCCTAAGAAGTAATTAATAAATCAGCTATAAACTCATGTTATCTTCAATTATTCAAATACGTGACCATTCCAAAATTAACCTGCTGGGTTACCCACCAAAGGAACCATGGCTTCGCTCTCCAAAATAACCAATTTTGGTTTCCCTTTTTCTATAACCCGCGGTTTACCACTTAGTCTACAATTTTTGAAATAAAAAATAGTAAAACTGAAATCCAACCGTGAGTAAAATATTGACTCAAAATCAGTTGAAACCTAACAAAAAAAACAGATAAAACCCCATCAAAACTTGAAAATTGGCCCCAAACTTGACTCAATACTGATATTGTTTCATTTTACAAAAATAATTCTAATTAGAACCAGAATGTATTTCATGATTCCATATCTGGTTCGGTTACTGGAACCCACTATTCTGCCAAGTTAAACCTTAAAGACACAAGATACATTTTGATGTATTATGTATGCATTTTCATAAAGATGCCAAAGAATGTGGATAGAGTTTCCACTATTATTCATAGGACTAGAATGCTTATCTCCATATAGCAAAGTTTTAATCTTCAAAATTATTCTCTACAACATCATATATGTATTATCTATACCGCCACAAACTGCTATATGCAGCTAATGATCAGAACAGCTCTTCTTTCTATACACTACATAACCCCTTAAGTATCTATGCTATATCCATATCATCATTCTATATATTTTTTGTACCTTTTCACTTTCTTTTCCTATCTGCTTCTAGTTCTGAGTATCTTCAAATTCGTAGGCCATTGACTCTTCCATTTTGGTCCCGCCTTGTGGGAAAGCTGTTGTTGGGTCATCAAGCACTGACAGTGGAGCTAGCTCTATTCATCATAATGGAAGGGAGGTCTCGAATCCTGGAGCCACTTCCCCAAAAGGATGCCAAGGTAAGACCCATGATGGCCATGGCAACAACCGAGCATGCTGGTGGGACAGCCTGTGTGCTTCCAAGGAACTGCGTTGCGAGGAGCCCTGCAAGAGTGGAGCTCTGCATTCCTGTGCATATTGAAATTGTCCTCCTAACACCTTCTTCTTCTCCTCTGCCATTCAAGGAGCGTAGTATAAGCTAATTTTCAAGTAGAGAAATGAAATCTGTGATTCATGTAAATGAGTGTTTTAATGTAATTTCCCCATGTAGTTTTTAACTATGTTGTAGCGCTGGAAATTGGCCAGTTTTAAGTTTCTGATTCATTTCCAATCAGTGAATGCCATGGCATTCCTGTGAATGACATGCCATGGTTTTTAGTTGCAACATCCAAAAACCAATATCTCCCTTTCTTTACCAAGAAATATGTTTGAATTGTTACAGAACACAGAAGAAAGAAATTATAGCAGAAACTCCAGATGAGACTTCAGTTCATTTAATTTGAAACGACTTACAAAGACTATTTCGTTACTTAAAACAAAAGATTTAAGTTTGCATAAAAATAAAATCGACGAAGAATATCTTAGAAAACCAAAAAACAAGAGATGAAACATAAATTGCAAAATCATTAATCCCATGATACGGTTATGATTTGAAAATTTACAGGAATAAGGAAATCCTAAAAGCTTCAACATTTACCTCAAGATTGGGATTTTGGATATCCAGTATCCCAGCGTAAAGGCCATGGTATGAAAAAATAATACTGGTAAAACCAATCTGAGACCCTCTGCTGACAGAATTTGGCTCCGATTTATAGCAAGAGGACTGCCGATGCACACTGAAGTGCAAATCATCGCAACAAAAGGCATCACTGGTCGAATAATAGACACAACTGGCTTCGCATATGTATTTAGGACAAGGCCAAGAGTTACTGGAACAAGAACAACCTGAAAATAATGCCCACGAAAATTAATTCTATTTTCATATGTTAAAAACGTTGTAAGAGGAAAGAATATGAGAAAGGAGGTTGAAAATTTCTACTCGTGGTAAAGAAGTATGGATTAAGGAGAAGCTTTGTTGTCAATCGAACAGTATAACATAAAGGAAGAACTTCTAAAATATTTAAAAGCGTAAGCTAGAATCCCACTGAAATTCCTTTTTATTCCATAACTCCACCATACAACCGGAACTAATGCTATCCCCAAAAAGGCTAAACTTGAAATTAGAAACATAATCAAAATTATTTCAGGTAAAAAACAAAGACACCTGCAATATTGACTTTGCCATAGCGATTGCATCAACTGGGATAACAGATCCAATTAGAATGCCTGTTAATACAGGTGTTAAAAGCACCGAAACTATAGTGGTTGAACTAGTGAGAAGAATGCTCAAAGCCACATCCCCTTTACTTATAAAACTAGCATAACTCGAAAGCTGAGCCCCTGAAACACATGAGGTAAGCACAAACCCAGAATAGAACAATGGAGATATGCCAAATGCTTTAGCTATTAGAACCCCAAGCACTGGTTTTGTGCGAAAAACCCAACAGACAATGGTAACGGTCTGAAAAATCAAAAGGAAAACAATTTAAGATCCCACTAATTACTCAATACGTCAAAAAGGAGTCAATTTAATTAACACTGCATGTAGAAAAAAGTTATGAATGGAGAAATCTTAGATACCTTTTGACAGCTAGAGCAAAATCATCCATTGAAAGCCTAATTCCAATGGACATCATTATCCCACCAAGAGCAGGGGCGTACAACTCTTTGGATACCCTGAAAATTAAAATTAAAAGTTGTCAAACAAACTGATCAATCAGAAGAAGAAAATTTCCGTCATCTTTAATGAAAGATTAAAAAGCTCCTGGAGAGAAAAAAGCTATCTCTCCCAAAAGGAAAACACGAGTGGCTATGAAAAACACTTTTTAAGTATTAAATTGTAATCTCATGCCTGGTAGTTTTTACCCATTAAAAAAAACCCCAAGTGGTATCCACAAAGGAAAAACGACGAAGAAGAAGCAAGAAACAGAAGAGTCCCTCAGTTAACTGCTCAATCTTCAAACTCCAAAATCCAGGTCATCGACACATGAACAATAAAAAAAGAAGCGGAAGTAGCAGAACTACAAGGTGAAAACTTCAAAAAAAATAAAAATCTAAAAAGAGTTAATTTTTTTTTTGTGATGTTAACATATAAATGACCAAGCAATGCCTTTCAATATGACAGAAAACTAAAACAGACATTATTGCAGAAAAGCCAAAGAGAATCGAACTATAAAAAAGGAGTTGAGACTTTGGAAAAGCAGAAGCAATGGTTTAAGTGAGAAATTAGCACTCACCAAGTAAACGTAGAAGGCTGCGCCAAAGCGGCAATAGCTGTAGCAGCCACAACAAACGGAAGCATTGCGGAGAGAAGCTGAGAAGAATCGCTCTCACTCACTTCAGACACGTTATTAGGATTTATTCCAAAAGACAACAACGAAACGTTGCCTTTGCGTACATGCGACCCAACTCTGCCGCAAAACGGCCAGGCCGATCCGGCGAGCGACGAAAGCGCTACATTGTTGAAGACCTTCAGACGCTTCAAAATCGAACACCGAGACGAGGAGGTCGACCTAGACGGCGATTTTAGATGCACCGGGAAGGAAAGGGAGAAAAGCTTAGATGAATGAGCAGGTTGAGGATGATCGAGAATGGACGAGGAGAGAACGGAAAATGGAACAGAGAAAGAAGGAAGAGTGATGAAGGACATGGGGGAATCGGATGGATAGAAGCTCAATTTTCTTCGGCCGGAGACGGTGAGCGTTTGGCCGCCGGTGAATTAGAGAAGAAATGAAGAAAAAGAAACAGAGACCGTTAAAATTGGAAGATGCGACATTGACACGAGGCACTTGGAAGAAAGAATATAATATTGATACCTTTCTAAATAATTATTTCAAAATAGAAGATTTTTTATTCTAGAATATTTATTTACACGCCAAATCTCAGGACAAGTTTTTGTTGGCTCGAATGTCCTGGCAGTAGCCAGTAGCCGGTAGCCAGGAGGCAGGCCGAAGATGCCTCGACTGAATTAGGCCTTCTTCAACATTGGACACCAAAGACGTTCGAGGCCAAAACCCGGGGCCCGAAGAATCGGCCATTGCAAGGTAGCCAAAGGAGCTCAGACCAGCTTTATTGTTCTACAGCTATGTATATGTAGGGGTGTAAAACTAAAACTTAGTGTTTTAGTTCGGTTCTAGTTTAAATTTATTTTATTTTATTTTTAAAAAAATTAAAATATAATAATAAAATATATATTTTATTATATTTTAGTCGAATTTTAAGTAATTAAGAGGATTTATAACTAATTTTTAGATTTCTATAACATTTTATTAGGATTTCGATCGAATTTTACTCGATTTTAGATCTTTTTTGACCGACGGTCCCACCAATCCATAAATCATAGTTTTTTTAAAATTAAAACTAAGACCAAATTAAAATCAGCGATTTTGGTTTGGTTTATGAATCTGGTTCGGCTTTATCCACCCCTATGTAGGCGTAGATTCTTCGAATTTTCAACATAAATGAGAACAATTTTCACCGGCCATTGCACTTGCACTTTCTCGAGCACCTTCGTAGTGTAGAACATGTTTGTTTTCCATCTACGGGAAGTCCCTCCAAAACTTGGATGATCAACTCCATAAATACATTTTTGAGGTTGACTCTTGTTGCTTGAAAATATAATCGCTAACCACCTAATGATTTTAATACACGTCTTAGCAACACACAATGACGTATTGTCGTGTTACCCTAAATGATATCAATGTAAAACAATAATTTTCAGGTTTAACACTTAGCAAACACGCAAGAGCGTATTGTCGTGATTGCTCGAGGGATAATCACAGTAAAGCAAAGATATATAAACACTTATTAAAACGAGTTCTAAAAGATAGCATGCAATTTCATTAAGCAAATTAATGTATGAAAAATCCTAATTTTAACTCAAACAAAATAATTTTACACTAATTATCAGGAGTTCATATAATTCACGGAAATTAAAACGAAAAGCAAAGGGAGAGAATTTTGGACATCGCCGTCAAAAGTCGTTGGTCGCACAACCTCATTCCTCCACCGCCGTGATTGTCGTTGTGAACCTCTTCTTCGGATTTACTCCCGAAGCTTGATCGTGAATCTCGTTCTCCAATTCTACACACCAAATTCTTGGTATTCTTGTTCCTTTTTGTAGACTATGTACAGCTTGAGCAGATTTGAGAGACTGTTATGATTTAGATCGGTTTGGAAAGTAGTTGAGATTATGAAAGATTTTTAAATCTTCAAAAATATTCTTGTTTCCAAATTTGAATTTGAATTGATTCTTCCTTCTTTTTTGTGATTCTTCCTTCTTTTTTGTGATTCTTCCAACCTTTATCTTCATTAATCTTTTGCAATTGCATGAGAACAAAAATATCGTGATAATAAAAAATATACGAAATATCGGGCAAAATCACGTAAAAATAGCGTTACTTATGTTGTGGCATCACTGCAGCAGTATCTCTAAAAATTTGATTATTTCAGTTAAATCATTACTGATTCCTAGCAATTTAACCATTGAAACCTCGTGAATATTAAGTCTTTTTGAGACTTAACAACTGTGTACGAAAGAAGCAACAAAACGTTCATTGAAGTTCCACTTACACCCCTCTTAAGCAAGCTTCATCTCGAAATATTCAATTGGCGTACATTTTGGGACAAATTATCGTATCGGTATGCTGATTGCTCCCCCATAACTGATGATAACTTAAAAGAGCTTTTCAAAGTTATTGGCAAGCATCACCAAAACTTGAGACAGCAGAAGAATTTCTTACTGACAGACAGCACAGCCATGTAAATTCAGATGCAAGTGCTGTCAAAGAAGATCATTGGCGTCTAAGCCAGCAAACCAAATAGTTGAGAACAGATGTAATGAAATGGAATGAACCTTTGACTTAGAATCTATTTGAGACTGGACAGCCGCACAATCTGGTGGAGTCTCAAACAGAGACAGAGAGAATTGCTTGAATACCACGCCGACCTCGAAGTAATTGCGGCCTGAACTCGGAGTATCAACAAGTATAACCTTGACGGGGAACCACAAAAAGATTTCCTGGGCAGAAATGCTGGACAAAGAGCTGATCAGACCGTAACTCAAAATTCCGGAAGCATTTGTATCGTAATGCAACTGGCTCTCCAACTGCACATTGCAAGCTAAATCGGCCGCTCACCTCATCCAACATGAAATCATCAATTCTCCTGGGTAGCAGAGCCATTGGGAGGCCGTGAGCTGACAACACCTCGTATATGGACATTGAACGTTGTCACAATCCGAGGTGAGGCCGTAACAGTAACGTCATGTTAAACGGCTCAAATTCACTAGACCGAATGGGAGTCTTAAGCTTAAAGTTTATTGCAATGTCTAAATATTTAATAAAAATCCAAATCCAACTAAAATATCACAAATCATAACATAATAATTATCATATTACAATCTAATCGAAATAAATAAATCCCTAAAGACTAAAGTACTTACAAAAATAACATAAACTGAAATAAATAAATACTCTTCAAGATTCCCGCCTCAAACACGATCAACAACTAGCACTTAAAATTTTGGAGAGAGTCGAGGGTGTAAGTAACTAACTCGTAAGCTACCTATGTTTAGTTCATTCAGATTAAATCTTATATTTATTTTTTTCAATCAAGAACACCATACTATCTACTTTAATGCATGTAGTAAATAAATCAATTCGAAAAAAATCATATTTTTGTTTTTTATTCATTTAAAACTGTCTCATCAAGCTTACGTGAGGTATTAAAAACTCATCACATCCATAGGTGATGAGTTTTACAACTATACACATCAAAATATCTTTACAACTATAGGAAAAAAATCACATCCTAATGAAAAACAATATCAACTCATGGACCAACGTTGTCACACTACATATAAAAATGGAGTTAGATAGTTCATCATTTCGAGACATATAAAGAAAATCCGACGTCGTTCCAAGAAGATCCAACAATACCGACCTCACCACTTTTTAAAATCATCTGTCACAATAGAGTTATTGTCGAGGCAGATCAAATCATGGTTAAAATAACTCGCATTGAAAAACCATCGCATATGTATCCCCTCATCAAATTTAGAGATTATCAGTCTTCTAGGTAACGAGTCACCACCACCCTTTTACCTACTACGTATCAATTGGACAAATTCAATAATAATATACAGCCAACCCAGTAAATCAATCAATATGTAGTTTAAAACAAATTAACTAAACTACATAGTAATACTAAAAATCGACATGCTTGAAATCAAGCCTTATCATATATTTTTTAGGTGTTGGCCATCAAATAAGATTATTAAACATCCAACCTGAAATACCTACAACAAACACAAATATCAAACATTCTAAATTCCAAATCAAATGTGGCATAAATGATAAAATAACATTCTGAATATGACAAACAATTAGTCAAACTTAACGAATATTTTTTTTTTTGGAAAACTCGAGAATAAAAATATGGGTCTTTACTAAGATACCTTAGAATCCGTAAAACTCATTCCGATCATGTATGACAAAATCGATAGGAAAAACAGTCACGTATTTGCAATTTCTACGGAGGATAGAGACAGTATTCTTAAGCTGAACTCAAGATACTCTTTGGTCTGTTTACTAACTCTTGGGTTTGTTTACTAATTAAGAACTGGAGAGATCTCGAGGTATAGAGTAGAGGTGTCATTCGAGCCGAGCCTGTCGAGCCTATTCGAGCCGAGTCTGTCAAGTTTTTTTCCAAAAATTTAGGCTCGATCCGGCTCTCGAGCCTCAAGCTATTCAAGCCGAGCCCGAGCCTAGCAAGCTGAGCCCATCGAGCCTAAATGAGCCGAGTCAAACGAGCCAAATAATTTTTATAACACGTATCTTGTATAACAAGTTTTTTTCGCTGTTATAAGATTGAAAATGTGATAAATTTAGAAATGCATTGTAAATATTTTATTAAAAAAATTTCATATATACGAGTATACAAATAATTTTGACATTTGCATCACTACAACTTAGATAGCTCCCAACTAGAGACGACAATCATGCCAGCTCGAGCGAGCCGAGCTGGAAATTTTTTCGCTCGTCAAGCCTATCGAGCTTTTCGAGCAAAGCCTATCGAGCCTATTTGAGCAGAGTCGGCTTGAGATTTTTTTCCAAAATTTTGGCTCAATCCGGCTTGCGAGCCTCGAGTCTATTCGAGCCGAGCCGGTCGAGTCTGTCGAGAATATTCGAGCCGAACCAAACATACAAATTTTTTTTTTATTTGTAAAAAAAATTACATGCATCATCAAGAGGAAGTTGATCATGAGTGTCTAAATAAATATTGAGTTCATTCTTATCGGAACCATAAGAATGCACATCGCTATAAATTTTTTCATCAATGACATTCATACTATTAATTGATTGTCTAAAATGAGAACTACCACTAGAAGTAAACGCAATATTAAACGAATGAAATGAACGAGAAGTACTATATTTATGCTCGTAAGAAGTAAATAAATTAGAAAGATCATTTCTTAATGAAGCTACCGAAACTATTGACATTAGCCCTAAGTAACCAAAAATTGTATCAAGCATCAATTTACAATATTTAAGTTTATATCTAGGATGCATAATGCAAGTAAATGAAAAAATGTTGGGTATGTCAAGCCAATATTGTTTAAATTTTGTTTCCATTTTTTCTACGATTTCAGAAAATTCAGCTATTTTTTATATATTTCAAAAGTACCCGTTAAGTTTACAAATATAGGAAGAAAAAGATGCAGTCGAGTAATAAATTTCTGAACATTCTTTAGTAGCTTCGAAAAATAGTTTTAAAAAATCAAGAAATAAATTAGACATATCACAACTGCTATTATGTAAAGTAATACCTTGTGTTTTTTTTACTAATAAATCACAAATTACATTCCAATACGGTTTAACATGTTCTAACATTAAATACGTTGAATTCTACCTTGTCGATACATCCGTTTTTAATTTTCTAGGTCGAAGATTAGCTGCTTTAGAAAATTGTTTATGTTCTTGTTGTCCGAAATTAAAAGAAGTAATAAAAGAAATTACATTTCTAATTGCATAAATATGCGGGAAAATAAAATATATGTCATCTTTAACAATTAAATTTAAAATATGACAAACACAACACATATGAAATAATGAAGATAAAAAACTATCAAATTGAAATAATCTTTTAAATTGCAAAACATAAACATCATTAGCGGAAGCATTATCTAAAGTAATATAAAAAATTCTATCTCTAATATTATACTCTTGTAAAATAGCAAAACTGTATCGATAAATAATTATTTCATCATGAGGATATTCACAACTACGAAATCGTAATATTTTTTATGAAGTTGTCATTTATCATCAATGAAATGAGAAGTGACGACTATATATCCGAGTGCATTAGGTGCACTTCATAAGTCGGACGTAATACAATACACATAGTAAGTGCGTGTGAAAATAATAAAAATAAATCATTTTTCATATTATTGTACATTTTAATGATGTCACCTCGCAAAGTATTACGAGGAATTCGTCTAAAACTAGGGTTAACATATTCTCTCATAAATTGTTCAATGACTTCGCTATCAAATATCGATAGCGGAACTTCTTTTTGTGCTACATATTTTGTAGCACCTTCGCGTAATTTTTCGTGTGAATACACAAAATTTCCACACCAACACTTAATTGTAATTGAGTCTCGTTGCTCGTTTGCTCGTGTGTGTGACATTTTTTATAATGTCGATCAATAGTGCTAGTGGTAGATTCGTACGCATAGTGTTTTGCACAATATTTACATTACATCCTATTTCAAATTTTCCACATATTTGTATTGTTTTCAATTCAAAATGTTTACAAACATCTGACGTTTTTTATTTTTTAGATTTAGGTGGAAATGTAGATGCATGTACGGATGTGTGACTTATAGAAATTGCGAGATTACTAGATTCGATTTCTTGAATATCGTCATCATCGGATGAAAATGATTCAAATTGGTAATGTGCATCCATATCGATGTAAATTAATAATGAAAAAATTGTAAATTGATCATGTTCACTAATTACTCGATGATAACTTCTACGTGGTAATTTTTTGAATAATTTCATAATTACTAATCCTGCAAAATAAAAAAAATTAAGTAACAATACAAATTAACATTATTGATAACTTCACAACTTAATTTTACGCATATCTCGATGAGCCTGACTCGCTCGCTCGAGCCCACGAGCTTGACATTCAGGCTCGCCTACCAGGCTGGCTCGGATCGCTACAGTGTCGAGTCAAGCGAGCGAGCCGGTGTTTGAAACGTCTAGTATAGAGAAATGTATTGACAGAGAGTCCAAAAGTCAGAGTAGTGTGATGTTAACTAGGATTTTAGATATTGGCGGAGGAGAGACATTGGTGCCAAGAATAGGCACTCTCCTTCTCTCATTAAACAAACTGACAACGTAATGATAATTACATTTTTGTGAAATCTCAAAACTAGGTCGGTAATACTGAGTTAAACGCCAACTACTTCTAACTCTAGCTGTGTCGAGTTGAGACGAATGACACAAAGATTGGTCGAGTGGATACTAGTCCGCTGATCAGCGATGTCGTATTCTCCTGCAAGTGGATGACCAAAGGGAAACTCCAAATTTCATAGGTTTATCATAATTCATAAATTCACCCACATTCTTATAATTTTTTATCATACGTCTAATAATAAGATATTATACAACTTATGCTCGTAATATTATACTTTTATTTAGGAGCTCAAAATACTAATAAGTCAGTTCACAATTATAGTCACATTTTTACAAATACTACATTATTTGGAGTAAAATGCAATATAAACCTTAATCTCACTGGTTGTTTACTTTGTACACTTTATCACATACGTTTTCGGGTGAGAGATTTGACATATTAAACGAGGATAAGAGCATCCATTGTGGATGACTCGTAGAATAAAAATTTATATTAGACTTTACCCGTTTATTTAAATTAATGTTTATTAATCAAATAACTAAAATTATGCAAACAAAACTGAGAAAAGTTGTTTGAAAATTTAGGTTGAAGACAAGGGCACAAAAGTGGATTTCACTTTCAGATGTGACACATGATTTATGTTTTTCTAACCTTTTATAAATCATTCTATATACATGCACACTAAAAAGAGAAAGGATTAGTGTTCAAAATGACCATAAATTTTGCAGAAAAGTTAATTTGACCACGGCGTATGTATGCTGTAGGGTGCAAACACCCACTCAATTTTTATTTTTATTTTTATTTTTTTTTAAGAAAATATTTTTATTATCTGAATGTTATCGAAATAATTTAAAATTTTTACTTCTCGTCCACAATAATATAAGAAAACAAAAAAAATTCATTAAAAACACTTACGTTAATAAAAAAATTCTACAAATCTAAGGATACTATTATCTTTTGAAGTTGTGAAATGATTTTTGAAAAAGTTCAAATCGAAAGTAATTACAAGTCGCAGTAATTAAAATTGTGTGATTTTGTGTTAAAACTTTGGACGACTATAATTTTGTGTTCCATGATCTGTTTTGGATGTATAAAATATCAATCAAAGGAGTGTGTGATGACAAATTTTTAGAAATGTTTATTGACGTATGTTATAGAAAAATTATAATAAATCATACAATCGTTGAAAAATCACAAAATTTTCTTGAATATTGTCTTATATTAGTATAAATATGTGATAAAATTTTAAGTTATTCTCATAATATTAAAATAATAATCATTTTTTTAAATTAAAAAAATAATCATTTTTTTAAATTAAAAAAATAAGCAGACGTTTGCACCCTACAATATACGTCTGTCATGGTCAAATTGACTTTTTTTATAAGTCGTGATAATTTTAATCTGTTTATGAAAATTCATGGTCATTTTGACCATCAACGCAAAGAGTAACATCAACATAGTAAACTATTTTATTTAAGTATCAAATCTAATACATAAAAACAACGACAAAATACTTGTGTGGTTCATCATGTTGTCGAGGGGCGGCCCTCACATCGTACAACAATGAGCTATGTTCTCAAGTGTGGCGATGGGTAGTGGCACATGCATGACATTATTCCCTTCATATATGTAGGTTCATGTTATGTGTCATGGGGCTAGACTCTCTCAAATAATTTATTTGCACAATGCTAACCTATTTCAATAAAATACAAATAATAGTTCTTAAATGTTGCAATTGATGATTTAGTTTAACTATTTATAATTCATCACATTGAATATACTATTTAGTAAATATCACATATATACTTTGTCATTTTAAGTAAGTGGATGACCACTTGAAAAATGAGCATTTTGATTATGAAATCATATATTAATGAGTTCTTTTGATAATTATATAGTTAATATAAGAAAATACTCATTTTTTATTTAGTATAAACCAAATAAAACACGCATCACATCTATGGTGGCAAATGCAATAAAAAGATACCACGAAGGCCTCGTGACGTGTCGTCTACTTAGTCAGACGTCTCGTGCTTGATCATCACGACATCCCTCAAGGCGACCGAGACAACCAAACACACGCATTCCTGCACATGCACTTAGCATGGAGTTTAGGTCAATGGTACATGTAACATTATTTCATAATGCCTATGTACAATGGTTCATCATTCTATTGAAGCCTATTATGTCGTCAACAATTTAATTAGCTGGTGGTGGATGATATGTCTAAGAAGATTAGATTGCGCTATTTTCATTAGATGTGTGGACTATGTGCAGAGCTTCTAGTGCGGTTATTTTTTCTCAACCTAGATACATCTGGTCAAGTTAATTATCAGAATGATTATATATTTGGAGTTGATATGACACTAACAGTCACTGCGATGACTGTGACGCTTTGGGTCATCCACAACATCATCATGCACACCTTTTTTTCTCGAGATGACTATAGTAACTTGGTCAATTACATCAATTTATATGAAGCATACATGTTGTATTCAGAGGATGCCAGTAGATATTCATCCATCACCTAGTTTATTGAAGGCAATTTCATCATCTATTTTGAATTCAGAAACCATTGAAGAGCGTGTCGCATTTCACAAGGCTTGTTTGCATACTTTGCCACGAAAAGTTTTGTTTGAAATTGATATATAAATATCTTAACAAAACCGATGATCCACAAATGGTAATGTAGTCTCTATATCATTAGTTAACCCCTCCAACATACATATATTCAACAAATGTATTGATCTAGATACATGAAACTAAATACGATATACCTAAATATAATTTATCTTTTGTTTTTCGAATATGACAATCCATCTAGCACCACATTCATTATCTATGTCTACTATCAGTTGCCGCAAGAACTAGTTCCATGAGTCCCAACACTTGAACTCAACTACAACATTGAACGTGCCACGATATCAGATGGCAGACAACACAAGACGAACATTGGTGAAATGGAGAAATGAAAAACAAATTCTACAATTTTTCTGTTGAACACCTCTTATACGAAGTGGGAAAGATTGCAATAAGCTATCACTATTCTTCAAAATATAAACAAGTAAACTACTCTGGCAACATTAGGATATGACTCACCAAGATATGTAAGGATTGTTTGGAGGACTCCTATATAAACTAAAAGCAACAAGGCTCTGGATGTTCTCGACTCAACAAGCCTTTACAAAAATGATGAGGATGGCTTTTATAGCATCCAATTACAACCTTAAATACATATTAAAAAAATTAAGACAAAACTAACAGCTAAGTGTAAAATCCTGCCACTTTATCTGCCACCAGTGTGAACACACAAAGAGAAGGTCTTCTTTGCAACTTACCTTTGTGTGGTTGCAAGGATTTTGTTGAACGTGATGGGAGGATGAATGAGGTGATAACCAGGTGAAAGCTTATCACTTGGTCATTGCAAAAGAAGGTGTGCTTGTAGGAAAATTGGTGAGATGTGAGTGGAGGAGGTTGAGGTGATAGTAAGCTAAAAGTTTCTCTTGTGATGGTTGTACAAATAGAAGGAAAACCAATTGGACAGAAAGGAGAACAAGAAGGGACCTTACAAAGCTTCTCTCTGATTGGCTGAAAAAGTGGTCAAATGGTGTGGCTACAAAGGGTTGCTAGATAAACTTCAAGTAGCTATCAATCTCATGCTAAGTTTTCAAACACGGTGTACAAAAACATGGGAATGGTTAGGGTTGGGTAAATCAAACCGGTTCATTGGGTTAAATTGAAAGTGAAGGTTTTGGGTCGGGTCAGGTTGGTTCATTTATGTATTGCAAAAATTGGATAGAATACGTTTTATAGTTAGGGTTGTGGGTCAGATTTCTTTTTTGCAAAACCGAATGGATCAAATCGATTCAATTTAATGGATTCTTTTTATATAAAAAAATTACTTTTGGATTTAAGTTAATTTGATATGTGTTGTATATAAGTTTTTTACTTAGCTATTTGTTAACTTGGTCATTTCTTTTGATAAATAGTTGGATCCAAGATTGAAATTTAGTACATTATTTAGTGCCTTACATTATTTAGATTGTTCAACGTCATGTCATATTTTGAGACATGATGAAATGCATGTTTTGTCCAAAATTCTAAATATGGAAATAACTTCATTGTCAACAAATGTTACGTTCCTTTCCTCACTTCTCTATTAAAATCATACGTAGTTTTGTTTTTTTTTTTTCTTTTGAGGCATTTATTATTACATCTTTGCATATCTTTTTTTATAAAATTTGCTTTTAAACTTAACATACATATGATAGATGTCGTATTGGATCTTGATACCTATTGCAATTATCGATCAAATCTTATAAATAGAGAGAAATAAACTAATTTTAGGCCTGAGTTTTGAGAAAATAGGCCAAATCGAGCCTGAGTTTTTGAAAAACAAAATTTGAGCTCGTCGGATGCATACTTGGATGAATCATTCATCCGAGTGAGGCACATATCAGATGAATGATTCATCGCTCGGATGCATCATTCTTCCGAGTGAGGGACGTTTTGTCCGATCGTCAATTTGCCCTTTTTTCTATTGAAAATCGTACCTTCAAAAAAAAAATTTATATCTGCTATAATGGCTGGTAGCTCGAGCAACTGGTGGTTAGAAGCGATGAATAATGAGGAAGATGAAGCGGAAGAAAATGAAGCAAATATGATTGAGTTTACGAACCTAATACATATGTCCCTCATTTGCAACATTTTGACTATAAATATGATGTAGAGGTTCAATCATCCTCAGATGAGACAAATATGAGAGCTTTGACTACGCTCTCTGAATCAGATGAGGAAGGGGCAGCCGAAGTTTTGAGTTTGCTAGCGGCAGCCGAGAGCGAGCTTTATCTCGGTAAAAGGTACCTATCTGTTAAAGATTTGAAAGATAAAATAACGAAAAATGCATTGTCAAATAGATATGAGATCACTTTTAAAAGAAACGATCCGAAGAGACTAACAACAATATGTGTAGATGGATTTCCATGGCGCCTTCATGCTTCAAAGATGCATGAGGAAGAAACAATCCAAATTAAAATTTTCGTTGATAGTCCTACTTGCGCTCGAGTATTGGAAAATTGACTTGTATCGACAAAATGAGTGATGACCACATATGTTGACAGGTTCATGTAGTACTCAAAAAGAAAATTGTTACCTTTAAGATAAATTAAGATAGATAATCAAATGTAAAAGATGAAAAAGCTAGGGTTAGATAATTAGCATAAACATTATAGTGAGTGAAATTACACTTGATGCTTTAAGGATATGTTACATCCACCTTACATTTCTTCATTAATCAATTATATAAATTGAATAAACTTTAATCAAAGAATATTATTATATTTAAATTGTGATTTTATAAGTCAAAGTAGTAAAGCAATAAGAAAGTGTCACGTGTCACATTAGATTAATGATTAATTGTGATTAAGGTGTAATTTGTGAGCGATTAAGGGGTAATTAAGATTTAATAATCATGATTAATTGAGTTAATCTTAAGGATTAACTTAGTGTTAATCAAGATTAATTAATTAAAGTATGTATGATTAATTGATGATAATTGAAGTATTTTAGCAATTAAAGAATCATATAAGGACAAAATGGTAAATTTAAAAGGATAAGTTGTACAAAAATGTAATTTTACCCTAAAACTATCTAAAAGAGGTGAGGATGGCTGATGATCATCCATTTCGTGCTGAGAGTGAGAGAGAAAGAAAGAAATAAGAAGAAAATGGAGAATTGAGCTTTAGTGAGAGAAAGTAGAAAATTAAAGGGAAATAGGGAGAATTGGTCTCCAAGACCTTAACAAGGAATGTTCCTCTCATCAAGAAGAATCTATTGAGCTAGGAATTATGAGGTTATGAAGTGATTAAAAGGCATTGATTATGTGTTTTCTAATAGCTAAAGACCTAAGGTAAGTAATGTTATGTTTGTGTTTTGCCTCCTTGAGCCTACACCATGAAGTATTAGGTTATGCATGTGTCTTATGACATGAATTGTTTAAGGACGAGATAAAACAAGTTGAATGATGGTATTTAGCTCAATGATCTGTTTTGAAGTCTTATGTTTGATTGATTTTTGAATGTCATGTTTTTAGATAACATGCTACAATTATGTTAGGTAATGCATGTTTCTCATGACATGAATTGCTATGTTTATGCTACACATGTTAATGATGTGCTTGGTGCATCCATATTATGCATGTTCACGGGCATCTCATACATCATGTTTTCAAGAAAGTTACGAACTATTTACATGCATGAGATTTTATATGAAACAAAATATGAAAATTGTTGTTTTAGATTGAGCTCGAACAACCAACGAAAGACGAAGATAAAAGAAAGAAAGAGAAAATTATGTAAATGTCATTATGAAGAAGTTTGAGTTTGATGTCCACTTAGGTGGACTCAAGTTTGTGGTCTCTCGTTCCTTTCCAGGAAACCCCAACAATAAGGATCATGGAAAGTAAAGTAAAGAAAGACCAAGAATAAAACGAAAACAAAATATTTTATTTATGTATATCATGTACGCATTCAGGCATTTCATGTTTTACTTAATGAGCATTAGGCTCATAGATGAACATTCTGCTGTAGGTGATGCTCACATTCAGTTGACGAAGTGCTCCCATGACCGTGACTATGTGGCTATTAGAACAATTCCAAGCAACGAACGAGATGATTTTTATTATAATGTATTTTAGAACAATCATGCAACCATGCATTCCTCCAAAAGAGATTTTAAATTATAAATGTGTTTCAAAGTCTTCCGCTGCTACGTTTTACAAATGCATGATCGAAAACAAAAAATTTACCATCTTCGACAATATGAAGATGAGCTCATGCGATCCAACCATGGAAGCAGAATCGGCATCCAATCTAAATTATTGTACGACACAGGTGAAGAAGCTGTTTGTGAGTTTGAATGAATATATGTGTGCCTTTTTACATGCGTGAAGTATATTGTCGACTTCGCCAGACCAGTCTTATGTTTGGATGGTTGTCACCTGGAAGGTGCGTGTCCCGACCATCTTCTAACAGCCGTCGGTATTGACTCTGACAATGGACTCTACCCTATTGCATATGCAGTAGTGGAGTCAGAGTGAAGAAATTCATGGAGTGAGTTTCTACAGCTAAGACAAAATGTTAATAGTTCAAACGGATTTTGGTAGACTATAATATCAGCAGAAGAGACTTGTCAATGCAGTTCAAGAGAAGTTTAGTGATGCGGTGCATAAATTTTGTCTCAGACATCTATATGTCAATTTCTAGAAAAGCTTCCGTGGAGAAGTATACAAACAGTTTTTATTGAACGCTTCACATGCCTCGACCGAACCCGAGTTTGAAAGCCATATGACAAGGTTGCACCGTCATAACCCGTTGGCTGCTGAATATTTAAGAGTCATTCCGAAAGAAACATTGGCAGCACATGCCTTCTCGTCGAACCCAAAATGTGAAATGAGTTTGAATAATCTTAGCGAGTCATTCAACAACGTTATTCTCCCAGCTAGAGACAAACACATCATCACAATGTTGGAGATGATACAAAAATCTATAGTTGTTCGTATTGTGAAAAGATGTGAGAAGATGCTTCAAAGTTCGGATATGCTATGCCCAAGAATAAGAAAAATATTAAATCAAGCAACCCGGGAGGCAAGAATTTGGAGTGTTGTGTTTTCAGGAAATGCCATGTATGAAATTAGTAGTGGCAGGAGGCAATTTATCGTCAACATGGCAAATGAGAGTTGCAACTTTTATAGATGAGAACTGACAGGGATTCCGTGTGTCCATGCTATCTCCGCTATGTAGTGGATGCACGTGCCAGTCGATCAATACGCACACCGATACTATCATCGGGATACGTACCTAAGTATGTATTCATACTATGTTGCACCGATTGTTAAACGTGAGATGTTGCCGTCAAATCCTGGAAGATATGGTACATTGATACCAGCAGCAGTTAGGCGCAGACTTGATCGACCAAAGAAAAAAAGAACAAAAGACTTCAATGAGACCCAACGTAGCAGCACTTCTTTGAGTAGAAGAACCGACACCTACAATGTGGTACGTGCGGTAAGAGTGAGCATAATAAGAAATCATATCCCTGAAGAGCGTCCACCTCAAATGCTCGACGGTATGCCGCTGAGGAAGATATGTTCATGGGCTTCAACATAGGCACACAAGAGTCACAAAATAATCCACTAGATTCAGTAAAAAATCCAGAACCTCGTCGAAGGTGGCCAGCCTGGCCGAGATGGGTAACTCGATAGTGAAACGACGATAAATAAATGTATTATAAAGTTAGCTATAACGTTGAAGAAAAGTACGCTTGTTTACAATGAAAATCATATTCATTACAGATAGAAACATATAATAATACTACCAAGAAAAAAAATTATGATAACAACAGAAAATGACAAAGCAACTAAAAATTGCCACAATCTAGTGGGCGCAGTGGATGATCTTGGTCAAAAGTAGAAACTCAAAACATCCTAGCCGTATCTAGCGTGCGTCGCATCTCATCTACTGTGTGCTCAATCTTCTCTATCCTCTGGATCTGCTCGGTATGATAACCTGTCATCCGCTGCATATGCATGATTTGAAACAGGTTCATCTGCTCCATCATGAAAGCCAACGTTGACTCATGGTACGAGGGCTGTGGCATCTGACTAACGGAAGGGTCGAAAGGTCCTGACATCTGACCCACAGAAGGACCAGAAGGTCTTGGCATCCCACCAAAAGACAGCTCTGCCATGTCGGCATAGGAAAGAGTGAACATCTTAGTAAAATTCAGCAGATCATTCTGAGTGAGAAGATCAACATCCGGATCGAAGTGCATGCTGGTGGCTGTTGTGTCTCTTCTGTCGACCCACGTATCGCCCAACTCTATCAAGCTCATCCACCCAAGTTGACGACGATAGAAGGCATCTTGGTCCCGGGGCGCCCTCATCACGAGGAATCTCTCCACATAGTATGGATATCAAAACTCCGTATGAGAAATTTTTCTTAACCCCCTTATGAATATCACTCATGTGACGCAAAATTAAATATCCCGAGTTAAACCCGGTTCCAGTATGAAGACAATACATAATATATAAGTCTATGTGAGTTACCAGCTCGCGATGTCTGTCCCTGTGAAGAATAGTGAGAGATATCACGTTCTGCATCACCCGAGCGACCACGTTGAGCTCAATCGCTATCGACTTCATCAAAGAATCTGTTCGACTATCAGACACTCGAATCGACCTCAAAATGATAATCCGGCCACCTGTACAATACAAGGTGTGTCCTGAGCGAAGTTGTAATACATCTCGCTCCGTCCATCCTCCGACTCATCTGAATAATCGATCACTCGGTTGATGTGTTCTAGTGTAATCCCAAACATAAATGTCTTCGAATTACCGCTGTCCGCAGATACCACGAGGTTCGCGTAAAAGAGACGCACTAATCGCTCTGCTGATGGGCCAGATAACTCAAAAATATCAATCAACCCGATGTCAGCAGCCATCCGCCGAATCCCCAAGCCTTCAAATGCCACAAATACGTCTGGTATTAATGATCGTAACGAGAAGACTTTGTCAAACATCCTCTCGTTTGCAAGTGAACGAAAATCGCTACGACATGGATCCATCGACAACGGCGAATCTGGAACCCGAGGACGACCTCTAACGTCTGAGGGCTGTGACGATCTCTCATCATCATCGCGATGCTGTCCAACGATTCTAATGTGTTTTCCACGATCAAAATTAATTTTTGCAAAAAAACGAAAATTTTGACAGAGTTTCACTACGATTTCAAAATAAAAAGTAATAAAAAAGGCAAATTTATAGTTTTTTTGGGTCATCAGACGCATAACGTCCCCTACTCGGAAGAATGATTCATCCGAGTGAGGCATGATTCGTCCGACTTAGACACAGATCAGACGAATCATGCCTCATTCGGATGCATCATTTGTCCGAGTGAAGGACGATCGGACGAAACGTCCCTCACTCGGACAAATGATGCATCCGAGCGATGAATCATTCGTCTGATCTGTGTCTCACTCAGACGAATGATTCATCCGAGTATGCGTGAACGTCCCTCACTCGGACAAATGATGCATCCGAGCGATGAATCATTCGTCTGATTTGTGCCTCACTGGACGAATGATTCATCTGAGTATGCGTCTGATGAGTCTAAATTTTATTTTTTGAAAACTCAAGTCCAATTTGACTTATTTTCTCGAAACTCAAATTTAAAATTAGTTTTTTTGTTATAAATGGATGATATATGTCATCATAAATAATAAAACAATTGAAGAGATAAGAAGAATCTATTCATGTTTACCAAAAATAATTTCACTCTAAAAAGCATAAATATTTAAAAGACCGACCAATGAAATAACAAATGAAAATTTACGTTTTCTTGCCTTATGGTCCTTTCTCTTACTTGCGCTTTTCTATGCATGTTCTGTTGGTACTACTCATACATTTGTGATAAGAAAGTGTGCTTCTCTTTTCACTTCTGATTCTCCATCTGTTTTTAACTATTTCTATAGGTAATTGGGGTTAACGGGCAGTTTCCTGGTCCGATTCTCAACGTAACCTCAATCTGGAACGTTGTGATCAATGTCAAGAATGAACTTGACGAGCCTTTGCTGCTCACATGGTATTAGGAATGCACTCAACTAGAAACCAAAGTAACCATTGTGACTTTCATTTGTTACTTTTCTGCAGGAACGGTGTACAAAATAGGAAAAACTCCTGGCAAGATGGTGTTTTGGGGACTAATTGTCCGATCCCTTCTCATTGGAACTGGACTTATCAGTTTCAGGTTAAGGATCAGATAGGAAGTTTCTTTTACTTTCCAACACTAAACTTCCAGAGAGCTGCTGGCGGATATGGGGGAATCACAATAAATAATAGGGATGTTATTCCTGTACCCTTTGCGATGCCTGATGGAGATATCACGCTTTTGATCAGTGACTGGTATACTAAAAGTATTAAGGTCAGTTAAATTCACAGATGAGTCATTGTTTGCGATTATTGTTATACACGAGCTAGTGATCATCAGTTTCTAGGTTGTTGACGATCCCTTTGGGGAAAACAGGAACTAAGGAAGAACGTCGAAAATGGTATTGACCTAGGAGTTCTCGAGGGATCCTCATCAACGGACTAGGTCCTTATCGTTTTGATGAGTCGATTGTTCCCAATGTTATAGCCTTCCAAATGTTAAATGTCGAGCCAGGTGAATCTCTTTTCAATTCCTTATACATTTCTTCATGTCATTCTACTTGTTGAATTTGTGTCAAAAACATTATGTTTGGCACAAAAGAAGATTGAGATGAACTACAAAACTAGGCAATGTTTGGAGATGAGGAAAAGTACAGGGGCAAGGGAGGAAGAAGGAAGAGAAAAATGTTTGGTTTGGAGACTGGAAGTTGTATTGTTTTTAATTGGCAGCATCATAATGAGCAGGTTAACTTTCTTATTATTAAGTGAATTATAGCTTTAACTATACTACAAAGTGTCATTTTGGTATTTTTCTTTCCCATTGAAAGGAAATTGTGTTTCATTAGATGTTTCTTATCTGTGGGAGGTCTTTCTCCACAGTTTCTTATAACTTTTTTTTTTTAAATATGAAAGTTATATATGTATATAGATCACGATATGTACAAATTTTTCTAGACATATATTATAAAATTAGTTCCATCAAAATGATAGCTGATTCTTTCATGTTATTTGCATCAGGGAAAACATACCGCTTCCGAGTTCACAATGTCGGTATCTCAACAAGCTTAAATTTCAGAATACAAAATCATTACTTACTTCTTGTGGAGACTGAAGGATCGTATGCAGTCCAGCAAAACTACACGGATATGGATATTCACGTGGGACAGTCATATTGGTTCTTAGTTACAATGAACCAAAATGCTTCCAGTGATTATTATGTTGTTGCCAGTGCTTTGTTCCTCAATTCATCGGCTTCAGGTAGAGCTACTGGAGTGGCTATTCTCCATTATTCGAATGCTCAGGGTCCAGCTTCCCGATCATCCTTATGCATACGACCCATTAGTCTCAATGAACCAAGCAAGATCCATAAGGTTTTGTGGCTCATTTTGTTTAGTATGAATTGACTAAATATGTTTTATGGAAACTTGAAAGAATTATGCTTTTGACCCAGTGAATTTCTCCTTATTCTACATAAATCATAGTGTTTTTCTTTGAGAAAGTGTATTTTTACCAAAATGTGAATAAAAAGAATTATTTTTCATCACCAATGTAATATGGCTACTGGCTTTTCAGACGGAACGCCGGCCAAATCCACAGGGTTCTTTCAGATATGGTCAAATTGCAGTTACAGATGTATATGTGATAATCAACAGGCCTGCAGAACTTATGGATGGCAAGTGGCGAAGAACGCTCAACGAAATTTCCTGCTTTCCACCTTTGACCCCTCTCACTCTTGGACGACAGTTCAACATTCCTGGACTATACAAACTCGACTTCCCAAATAGACCAATGAACAGAGCTCCAAAACTCGATACATCTTTAATCAATGGCACATTCAAAGGTTTTATCAAAACAATGATACTGCAGTTCAGACTTGCGACATTAGAGCCAAGAGTTTGGTTGCTCTCCAATTGTTGCTCTTTTTTTGTGGTGGTTTTGTTGATTACCCTGTCATTCTGTGTTTCATGCTAGCCGCTTCGTTCAGGTGTTTAGGATCGCTGGGTCGTCGGATAGAGTAGACACGAGATAGTAGGACTTACAGGGAATTCTGGCATATCGTTTCTCCTTTCCATTTTTGCTCCAGGATGTTGTTATTTGATAATTTCTTGCTGCTGGGGTTCTTCGATTAGTATCTCGTGTCAATTCTGTTTTTGTTTTTTGAGAACCGACAATTTCTGTTCAAGTCAGTCGTATCATTTTACTTTTCAGTCTCTGTCTGGATGAAATAATTTTTAATTCATACTCTGGTACAAGTTGCCTTTGAATGAAGGTGTTACGTTCGGGTGACTCCTATTGCGTCCGAGAAATGCGTCTCACAACTCAAATTTTATTTTTTTAAAATCAGGTATAAATTAATCTATTTATCTAAAATTTAAGCTTTAATTTAATTTTTTCTCTCGACAAATCACAGCTTGAAAACTCAAATCACGTTTGACGTATTAGCTTTCTGTATGGTTAGTATGAACATTTGAAAAGTAAAGAAGATCATTAATCCATAAAATTCCCAATATTTTTTTTCAGGATTAATCGATGGAAAGGCATTGTAAAATATCTGGAGTAAAAAAAACTAAAAAACACCCAAATTTTAGATAAATAAGTCAATTAAAGCCTGATTTTAAAAAAAATAAAATTTAGGCTCATTGACGTCTGATATTGACGAGCTGATATGTCCCATACGGACAATCATGACATCCGAACCTCGAATTATTTTTTTGAATTTTTTTATTTTTACTTTATTTGGTTAAGTGAATTTTATCGAAATGATTTGAAATTTTATCACACATTCACGGTAATAAAAGAGACTAGAATAAAAACCAGAAAAAATGCTCGAGTTTTGGGTAAATAGGTCAATTCGAGCCTGAGTTTTAAAAAAACTAAAATTTGAGCTCCTCAAATATCTGATACGGACGATTCGACCTTCCATCAGACACATTGTAGTACGTATCGGATGCAAGATGCCTCTTATATGGACGCAAGATATGTCTCTTACATGAATGACTTAAAATTTTTAATAAATATTTAAAACAATAAAAGAGAATAATATGAAAATTTTTAAATTATTTTTATAATTGCACGATTTACTATAATTTTTTTAATATATAAATAAAATAAATTCTGTTAAAATTACGTACGTCAATATAACTTCTTAAAATTTTTGTCACACATTTAAAAAACTGTAATTAAATATTTTACAAAATTTTGTGAATTTTCAACTATAGTAAAGATTTACTAGAAATGCTTATCTTACTCATTGATTTCTCATAGAATATATTGGACTTTCTCAGTCTATGATAACATATTTTTGTAACAGGTCTTGGGAGGTACATATATATTCTGGAAATGTCTCTGGCATTACAGCGCAGTATCTTGAATGAGTAAACTAACTCTCTCTCTCTCTCTAGCTCTCTCTCTCTCTCTCAACCTGGGTCTGCTCATTTGGTAAAATTGTTCAAACCTTAAGCAATTGAGCTGGTTTAAGTTCGATATGTTGCGCATGTGCTGTGTTTCATACTAGGTACATCAGAAGAGACTGCAAATAGCATTTTAGCGTGCTATGTTCAAGTGCAAATCACGGTGTGTCAGAAGACGAGGCCATGCTCTAAATCTGGGCCTCTACAGATACTGGCAGCTTAACGGAGCTAGTCTATCATGGCCATCGGGAGGATAATTTAAAATGCCTATATTTTTTATTCTATTAACATGCATTTGATTAATAAATATGTTTTTATTGCTAAGTCCACGTATATTGTAATGACGTATAGTTAGAAATTCACTGCGAAATTATCGTTCATCATTAACTATTATGAAAAATTACAAATAGTCTCAATGGAAACATTAACTACACCCATTATTGCAAAAAATAAGAATTAAAAGGTAGCAATAACATTAATACTAGATAGTAATTTTGCGTATAAAATAATAAAGACAATTATTTATTTGAACTAAAAAGTAATTTATAGAAAAGGAAAAGTATTAGCGTAATTCGAAAATTAATTAATTTCTTACAATTCAAAAGTAGAAAGGTTTAGATTTACTTGCTTTATCAAGACTCCAGGATCGTCATCAAGATACACGCATGGTGGCTATGGCGGACTATATTATTGCAGCCACTACCCCGTCTCTCTGCTTCTCCCTCTCCTCATTTCTACACCTTTTCGGAAGCTATGGATCAGTCTTACTTAACTCGGCCAGCTTTTGGTGCTTTTCTTTTCGTTTTTCTTTGTTTCGTTTCGGTTCAATCGGCTCCTGAAGCTGCTCTAATCGCCCACCTTCCGGGATTCGCCGGCTCTTTTCCTTCCAAGCACTATTCTGGGTAATGTCTCTTTCATATTCGTTTATGGGTATGATCCCAACGTCATTTACGTTGAAGATGCTAGAAAATATTGTCGCGACAAACTTTGATCCTTTAGCATTTTTGCTTTCCGATGGTCTAGTATTATGAGTGATGGATCATTCGTTCGTGTTTTATGTTGTTTTCTGTCGAAAAAAACGCTTCCAATTTGATGGAACTTTGATCGTCTTTTTTAAAGGTACGTCACCGTTGACGAGGATCATGGGAAGAAATTGTTCTATTATTTTGTTGAGTCCGAAGGAAATCCATCAGAAGATCCAGTAGTTCTGTGGCTCAATGGTGGACCTGGATGCTCTAGCTTTGATGGCTTTGTCTATGAGCATGGTACTTTTTTTTTTTTTATCTTATCTAGTACACTAATTGTAGATTAGTCATGACCATGATGGGTTTCGATTGTGATTTGTAGACTATTCATGAACATGATGGGTTTTCAATCTAGATTAGACCTCTCTTTCTCTGTATCTTTTGGTTTTAATCATCGTTTACCTCATCTGGTGTAGGCCCATTCAATTTTAAAGAAGCAAAGACAAAGGGAGACCTCCCCCAACTTCTCCTGAATCCGCATAGCTGGTCAAAGGTTTTAATGTCTTTATCTAAATCAATTGTTTTCTGCTAAGACTTCTAAACTTTATTCTTTCCTCCACTCATCCACAAGATTAGCTCACGTGCATCTTTTATTTTTATTTAAGGTTTCCAATGTCATATATTTGGATTCCCCCGCTGGTGTTGGATTTTCTTATTCAGATGATAAATCTGATTATGCAACTGGTGATCTAAAGACAGCTTCTGATTCACATATATTCCTGCTGAAGGTAGAATAGGAACTATTACTTTGAATTTGGGTTCATTTTTTTAATTTTTCTGCTTGTGTTTACCTGTTTGGTTTTTTGATTAGTGGTTTGAGTTCTACCCGGAGTTCCAGTCCAACGCTCTTTTCCTTTCTGGAGAGTCATATGCTGGAATATATGTGCCAACTCTTGCTTATGAAATAGCAAAGGGTAATCTTATATTAGTTCTACATTTTCTGTCTAATATTGACGTTGAAATGTACAAATATGAGAATACTGCGACTGCTGAGCAAAAAAAATGAAACTTGAAGACATCTAATTTAATCAGCGCCTCGTCACAATCATTTAATTATGTTTAGACCAAGCACTCCGACATAAACTATGAGGAACTAAGCAGGCTACTTGTGTCTCATCTCTTCCTATATTTCAATCCATCATCGAGATGTACTATAAAATAGTGAAAAATGCTTGATTTGTTACAGGAATCAAAGCAGGAACCAAGCCCGTTCTCAACTTCAAGGTATTATTGCACATCTAAATTTTTCCTTTTTTTGTGGCAAGAAACTGCTGCTAAGAGATGTACAAAGTGGAATGTATGGAATTCTTTAATGACGAAAGAAAAAGGGTCAATCAACTCACTGATATCTCTTTTTCTTAGGGTGGAACTTTGTAAAGAAATAAATCCCGTTTTTCTCCAAATTCAATTTTTTTTTTTATGGAGACTGAAGAAATAAATGATTTAGGGCTATATGGTGGGAAATGGAGTGACGGATGAGGAGTTTGATGGCAATGCACTTGTTCCATTTTCACACGGGATGGGCCTGATCTCTGATGACCTATTTGAGGTGGGTAAAATTCAATGATGTTGGGAAATTCACTTTATTTTATGAAAAAGAGCAAAAGAAAACTCACATGTGCATAAAATTGTGTATTACTCTTTCATGAATTTGTTTCTAAATATTATTCCGCCACATTTTTGAACTGTTTTTTCTCCTCGTCGTTTTTCCACTTAATGTTTTTTCAGAGGTTCAATCAATTTTGTTTGTTGTCTCAACAAATGAATTTATATTGTCCATATGTTTATATTTTGACAGTTGTTTTATGATTTAATTCATTTGCAAATGGATCTGCTACATCAGAAAGCAACAGATATTGGATAAAGGAATTCTTGAGAGATTTTTTTATCCTAATGTTTTAATGGAAAGTTATTGGAATTCTGATACTGTGACAAATATTTCAGGCAGTACGTTCTGAGTGCAAAGGAGATTACTACAATCCAGTCAGTGTATCTTGTGAGAACGGTCTCAGAGAGGTGGATCAGGTAAGTTAACTAATATTCAACAATCATAAATAAGAGGTTGAAGCTTCTATTTACATCAGAAATTCTTCAATTGCAGGACCTCCAAGACTTAAACATATATGATATTCTAGAACCCTGTTATCACGGCTCAGAAATTGCAGCCACAAACAGTAGACTACCATCGAGCTTTCGCCAACTAGGCGAGACTAAGAGGCCTCTTGCTGTGAGAAAAAGGATTTTTGGTCGTGCATGGCCTTTTAGAGCTCCTGTGAGAGAAGGTATTGTTCCAACTTGGCCGCAGATTCTCAATGGACCTAGCGTACCCTGCACTGTAAGTTTTTTTCACTTTGTGAATAAGGCTTTGAATGTCAATACTGTTATTTCATTCATTATCATAAATAGTCAATTATGCATTTTAGATGATGCACGTAATTGGCTTTTGTTTTCTATCTTATTGCACTCGTAGACTTTCCTCTGCCCAACAATGTGGTAATGCAGCTGAGACCTCTTGATGGTCATATTTTTTTAGTATCTTGTTTTCCTATTTTTATATGAGTTTTTATCTTCCTCCCCTTTTTGAGGTTTACTATTCTAAATGTTCTTGTAACTCATATTGTCAAACTTAAGAAAGTTTTTAACTTGTCCATGAAATGGAAATTATGATGTGAAGTATCCCTATCATTTTTATTTAAAACAAATTAATTGTATGAAGATACCATGAAATTTAACATTGAGAAATATTCTAGGATGATACCGTCGCAACTACGTGGTTAAACAATATTGCAGTTAGAAAAGCACTCCATATCTCAGAGGTAAGGAGATACAATGTTTATCTACAGATCATGGTTTATACAATTGTAATTTGTATCATTGTGATATGTATTTGATTAAAGAATTTCTCGGGAATGTGGGAGTTGTGTACTGGCGCCATCACCTACAATCATGATGCTGGGAGCATGATAAGTTACCACCAAAACCTCACCTCAATGGGTTATGCAGCTCTTATATACAGGTAAGGCTGTCTAAAGGAATTTATTTTGTCATCAAGATTTCAGACCTGGACTTGGATTTATGAAATATTTTGTCTATGAAGGAATTTATAATTTGGATCGGATATTATGTAGCATTTTCTTTGTTTTCATGTAGTGGGGATCATGATATGTGTGTTCCATACACTGGGAGCGAAGCTTGGACTCGATCGCTCGGTCATAAAATCGTCGATGAATGGAGGCCTTGGTATTCCAACTCTCAAATTGCTGGGTACTGTCATCACTTTTCAATTCCTGATTTTCTTTTTGTGTTCTGTACATAACTTGTTATATGTTATCTTGGAATCATTCTCAGTTAAATTATGTATAAAAATAATAAACTTTGTAGTAAAGATTCAACTTGTTCATAAGAATTAAAGGATTATATTTTCTTGGGGTGCAGATATACACAAGCGTACGCCAACAACCTCACTTTTCTTACAATAAAGGTTAGTAGCATCAACATAGCTTCTGTTTTTGAAAGGGGATATACTTGTAATTTTTCCAAAACGTTTTTCGATAAATTCAGATTTCTCTGAGAATGAAATTAAGCTGCCATGAAATAGATTGCGATGGTGAAAGTGTTAGACTGGACAGAGATTAATGATCTGGGAATAGTTTTGTTTCCCCATATTAAGTGTTTCCTAAAGCTGTTTTTCATATTAGTTTTTAAAAGTTAGAAAGAATTTACTGAGCGAAGAATTGTTGGTTGGCATTGGAACAGGGTGCTGGACACACAGTCCCAGAATACAAACCCAGCGAAGCGTTGGATTTCTACAGCCGGTTTTTGGAAGGGAAGGACATATGAAGATGGCAAAAGCAACGGCACTTGGATCAAGTCATCAAGCCATGTACCTAGAAATTGCATCCATTTGGTAGCTGTCGTTGGGTCTGGTTTGGTCTCTCATTTTGTCCGGTTCAAACTGGGTTTTCTGTCCCTTTTTGTATGGTTTAGTTTTGACAATTTTCAACATAAAAATTGTATAAACTGGTTTGTTTTTGGTCACATTTAGAAAGAAAGAACCAAGAACCTCACTGAAGCTGCTTTCGATTTAAAGCAATATTTATGGTGATAGATAAGAAGATGAATCTAACATTGTTTATCCGGAAATAGTTGTATAGAAAGTGTAAGTTTATATTCGAAACTCTCTAATCCGGAGTTAAAATTAAAACTCACCACAAATCAGTAAAGACTAACTGGCACTAAATATAATAATTCTGTTGATGTATAGTTTATTCTGGTAATAATATCAAATTCAATGGCAAGAGTATACAATACAATGGCGGCCTCGGGCAACTGTGATAGAGCAGCGGCCCGCGACTACCCGTGGTGGACTCCATGGTTGCCGCCGCTAACTTGCCGACCCAGAACCTTATCCGAGATCCTCTCTGTAGCCATGGCCTCTCTTCCTCTCCCAAGAGACACTTCTGCTGCTCGTATTTCCCCTATAATTCTTTCTCTTCCAAGTTTCATTTTCCCGGAGAGATCAAATGGAGCGGAAACTGCACTTCCCGCTTCAAAAGATTTGAAACCATGCCAATCTCTAGCTTGGACTCTCAGCGCGAGATTTATGCCTCTGACTGTGCTTTGGAATATGATGTTGTGATTATCGGAGCCGGCATCATTGGGTTGACGATTGCTCGGCAGTTTTTGATGGAGTCCGATCTGTCCGTAGCTGTCGTCGATAAGGCTATTCCTTGCTCCGGGGCTACTGGCGCTGGTAGATAAGAGTCGTTCCTTGGTTTGAGGTTTAGTCGATCTAATTATGTTTATGAATTTACTATTTACTTGGTAAGGGAATCTTCATCTCAATCTAGGGCAGGGTTACCTATGGATGGTTCACAAAAAACCTGGCAGTGATATTTGGGCGCTGGCTACCAGAAGCCACCTGCTTTGGAAGCATTTGGCGGAATCCTTGCGGGAACAGGGCTTAAATCCTTCGGAACTATTGGGTTGGAAGGAGACGGGTAGTTAAAGAATAAAAACTGTTTTTTCTCTAATCATTGCGAAGCTATGTTTGGATTAGCTAGTTCAACTTGAAGTCCATCTTTTGCTATGCTATTTCGGATGGATAGTTTCTTTTCTTTTGCTAGAACATGATTCATTATTACGAAAAAGAGTAGAAAGTAAATTCTGTATTTAATGGAGGAAAAAAGAGAACTATACAGTTTAATTATTCTTCCCCATTGTAAACTTTGATTGAACCACGCTCAAGCACTTAAGTTCTCGTGTTTGGTTCCTACATGCTTTCTACAATCAAAAGATAGAAGAAGATATATTCTGCATTTTTTACCTGTAGAATAAGAAAAAGTCTCTCGTTCAGTATGCTAGAAAGCATGGAGACGTAAGTTTTCTACTAAGCACATGATTATCTCATCAATTAAGAGCAGAACATATGATATTTATGCTTTACCCACTCAAATATGCATATTCACTGTAACAATGTGTGATTTACATTCTACTCTACAGGGAGCTTGTTGGTTGGTCGAACCTCTGAAGAGTTGGATTCAATAAAGAGGAGGGTCAAGCAGTTGTCGGAGGCCGGGTTGAGAGCAGAATTTGTTGCAGGCAGTGATTTGCTTTCGATGGAACCAACACTTAAGGTTGAAAAAGGCACTGGAGCTGCGTTTCTTCCAGGAGATTGCCAATTGGATGCTCATCGTGTTGTTGATTTCATTGAAAAGGTGAAATTTTTTATATTCATCTATATAATTAACATTATCCTCATGGGGTATAAATATCTTATCCTGGCATAGAAATGGCTGCAATGCAGGCTAATAATCAATTTTTGTCTCAAAAGAGATACGCCGAGTTCTACCATGACCCAGTGACAAGTTTTATAAGGTTTCTCTTATTGTGTTCTCTAGCTGAACAGAATTTGATTAAGGCTTTTGTTATCCGGTTAATTAAATAATCAATTACATTCTCAGGTCTAGTGTCAGCAAGGAGATTGTCGCTGTTCAGACTTTGAAGCATACACTGTATTGTAAGAAGGCTGTGGTGGTAGCGGCTGGTAGTTGGAGTGGCTCCTTGATGGTTGATCTGTCTGGAAAGTTAGAAGATGCAATAAATGTGCCTGTGAAGCCTCGAAAGGTACAAACTACTGTCGAATTAGGCATTTTTTAATGTAGTATATGTTTCAAGTAGCATTGACCTGATGTGAATGAGATGGTGGAAAAATATCATTTTTTATGATGCTAATCTAATTCTTATTAACGGCGATCATATTTCTGAGATAAAATGTAACTTCTTTTCTAAAGATTTCCTGTGCTTACCGTCTTTGGTTCCTCTTTAATCTAATCTGAATTCCTCAAGCGACAGATATCACTTGAATCTTTTTTTTTTTTGCACAAACTACATATTAAAAGGTTGGTGATTTTTATTATATTTACCACTGTAGGGTCACTTGCTTCTTCTCGAGAATTTCAATTCCATAAAGCTGAATCATGGTCTGATGGAGGTTGGTTATGTGAATAATCAAGCTTCAGCTTCCCACCCTGATGAGGAAGCTCTATCTGTGTCAATGACAGCTACCATGGACATTCAAGGCAACCTTTTGCTCGGTAATTATTATTTGCTTCTGCTTTTCTCTGAACAGATTCTACTATTGATATGGAGTAACAATGGCTGTTTGGTTGCATTTCTCGAAGCATGTGCATGACCTACACTACATGCCATCACTATTTTATTACATTTAGCTGGTTGCTCAAGTTTTTGTTAAATATACTTGCGCTGGCTATTACATTCTCGTACAAACAACCATCTTACTTATGCGTATGAATTTGCATGACGTCTACTCATTTGATGAGATATTTTTTAGGCAATACTGTGTTAAGTTTCGAAACTTATCTTTTGTCTTTCTCTTGATCTTTAAATACTTGTTATGATTCCTATGTTGAACTTCTATTCCATTGGCTATCCAACATGCCTTAGTCTTCATTGCTGTCATTTGAAGTTACCTTGCACGATTCGTCACTTGTCAACACACGACGAAACCTGAACTCTCTTCTTCAAGTCTTCAGGAAGTAGCCGCCAGTTTGTGGGCTTCAGCACCAAGGTGGATGACTCTATCATTAAGTGCATATGGGAGCGAGCTTCAGAATTCATTCCAAAACTAAAAGAATTGGATCTCTTAGACTATCAAACAAGCCAGAGAGTGAGAGTAGGATTGAGACCTTACAGTGAGCCTTGATATTTCCCAAATTCTTATAGACTTTCCATAATTGACATGAAACTGATGAATCAATCTAACTAAATTTCTGTATACAGTGCCTGATGGGAAGCCTGTTATTGGACCTGTGCCTGGTTTGTCGAATGTGTTATTTGCAACGGGACATGAAGGAGGAGGCCTTTCCCTGGTAAATCTTTACCCCTCACATCTGGAGTATATTATTATTTCTCCTTTGTCTAAGCTTTAGCCTCCATAGATTTGTATGGTGGGAAAAGCAAATGGACAATACTATGCAGATGATCTGCATTGATAGACTGGTATTTATTTTTATTGCATCTAGCTTCTAACATCTTTTTTATTATTATATTTCAAGGCATTGGGAACTGCAGAAATGATTGCCAATATGGTGTTGGGAAAGCCTGTGAAAGTTGATCCTGCACCTTTTTCTGTTCAAGGTCGATTTTGCTGATCAACGGAATGGAATCATGTATCAGTGGACTGGAGTCTTGGTCATTTGTTTGCTTTCATAATTATGACGCATCAATCTCCTAGGCAAATTAAGCTTCACTACACCACCTTTAGTATTCACATATTTGGAATGCTGAATGCTGAATGCTGTTATGTTGCGCTTAGGTGCTGTTATTGTTTTGTATGATGATTCTCTTCAATGATGAGACTTTCTTGTAGATTTCACAGCAATGTCTTATTCAATTCTTCTGTTTTTGAAAATAGTTTTTCATTCAAGGTTACAAAGTTAGTAGAAATGCTCCAAAAGCTAAACTAGATTTGTACTGCTCAGATCATGATAATTATTGTGAAGATGATATACATATATACTGTTGGGAATTCCTCTTCGATTGCTACCGATTTGACGTTCATCATTGGAAATATTAGGACACAGGTGGTCGTACACAGTTTTGTCAGGGCCGCGCCTGTTTTTAAGCTTAGGATCTGCATTCTTATCTTTTATGATTGTGAAGATCACGTATTTCAAACCTAAGTAATGAACTTATTTTAATACATTTTTAACGAGATAAATTATATTTATTTATTTTATTGTCATCCATATGAAATATCAGAGTGAAGACTGGTTAGATACCGTGTTTGAGAAGAAAAGCCTGCGGAAATGGTGTTCAAAACTGGGTAAACCCAAGAATCGCAGTGGAAGTGGATGATGTGATGGCAGGGTGTTTCAAGGAACGCATACTTGAGGAAGAATCTACGGCGGTGTCGATTCCTGACCACAAAGGCACCTGGCATTCCAACCAAGAAAGGTTCTTTTTTCGCCATTGCTGGTGCTGCATTTTCCTCACCTGAGATTCGCCTTCTCACTCAACTTTCCTTTCCCTGTTCCTGTTGATTTTCCATACCATATGAGCTCGAATCCGCCATTTTCGACTGCAAAGAGTACTGCTAAGATGATAGGCGGTGTTGTATTTGGGAGCTTAGAAGTTTGGGGGAAAAGTGAGAGTGATTGTGATGTTTTCAGAGATGGAGTCCGGAGAGTGTCAGCTGAAGGTCGGAATGTGCGAGGCCTTGGGTTGGAGCCAAGCGTTTGATTACTTGCTGCTCTGTCTTCCATCTCATGCACGCGTGTCGTGGGATAGAAGAAGGCTGCCCCCATCTGTATCCTCTGAAACCCACTTTTCATTTATCGAACATATGTTTCTGTGCAAATTTTTCTATCCAATTTGCACACTGTCATCACTCTCAAGTAAATTTATTTTTATTAAAATTGAAAATGAGAAATGAACATAAATATAAGAGTAGCACCAGTCCTCCAATTTAACAAATTTCATAAAATAATTAACAAAAATCGCAATGAATTGGTGACCGATAAAATTATGTTAAGTTTAAGAAATTAAATTTCTAAGAAAAAAAATTCAGAATAACCATTACAAGTGCATGCTAAGGTTTGCGAGAACGGATACGCCCAATACATTCAAAACTCACTGCCCCTAGAGTCTTTAAGATAAAGACTGTTTCGCATTCAAACAAATGACTTGAATGCCAAAGCCGAGTTTTTCCTGCTTTCAAGTCAAGCGAGAAAGCAAGGGATCAGCAAAAGTCTTTCTGGTTGTCTCACAAAAGAGATATCTTACTGGGGGGAGGTGCTTGACCATATCCTTGTACCCGTACATCGATCACGATGCGAGCAACAAACAAGGTAATGGCGTCCTCCACCAAGACGAAAGACATATCTCATCACAGCACTTAACTTACTTTCCAACTCTTATGCAGGAAATTGGTTTTTGTCTTCTACTATGGTACCTTTAATTTTGTGTGACGATCTTAGTGCAACAAACAAGGTACCTTATCGGGGGATGCTTGTAGGTATAGAGTTTTCCATTGTTTACATTGATATTAAAATAATATTAAATATAAATTTAGCTCCTCTAGGTTAAATATTCTATCATGATATGTAAGCATAGGACATATCTGGTTGTAATACGCTTTTCAATACGAAAATATTCCAGAGTATCAAAGCAGCCAACGTTTCCCTTCTCTTTTTCTCTATCTGCACCTTCTTCCGTAATTGCAGTCTTTTCTATCTATATTAAATAAAAACAAATGTATATGGTGCAACCTGGAGCTGGCTTAGGACTGGAAAGTGTCGATATTTTTGTAGTAATCAGCAATGATATGTGACCATGCTCTCTCAGCTGCTCTGCATCCATCGTCTTCATCTTTGCCGACACCCCCTTCTAGATATGTAAATGGCTTCCATTACTTCCCGGGTGCCCCGACCATATGGAAGCTTGGAGAAGCACAAAAGTCTAATGAATACTTTCAAAGATGGTTGAACCTTGTAGAAGCACGTGAAAACTTGTGAAAGTTTGCAGAAACTTGTGGAAGTCGGTGAAAATACATAGAAGGGCCTAGAGTGATATGTTCTAGAGAAGTATTCTCTAGATAATTCTAGAGAGCCAATCATAACCATTAGATTAGAGTTAAGATGGCGTAATGTAGTCATTCGTTGAGGAGGTATCACCACTATAAATAAGAGTATAAGTTTTTTAGTTTTATGTGTTAAAGTCATACATTAAGAGTAGTGTGCCAAATTGTACCGTGATAGTCTGTTACTCAAAGTTACGTGAACAATAGTCGTAGCCTCCCATTTCTAATCTCTCTAGCCTTTTGCCACTACAAAATAGTTTTCTTCTCCAACAAAATCGTATCAGAACGAGTTTCCCCCAACAAAGTCATATCAGAGCCCGAAGATTTTTTTGAAGAGATGGCAAATTGTAGAATGATTCTGTTCCAAGATGAAGGTTATCCCTCATTCCCAAGATATGTGAAAAATTGTAGAGAAAGGTCTTCCTAGCAAGAAGATGAAGTAAGTGTAGGATCAATTTTAAACCTAAGAGGAGAACGTATTTAGGTTTGAACTAGCTTTTTCATGATTTTATATTTCTAATTCACTAAGGGACTAAGCGATAAAATAAAGAGTAAAGACAAAAAATACAACCAATTTAGCTACGCGGTTCGACCCAACATTTATCTATGTTAGTGCTTCAAGGCCACACCTTGAAGATTCTTTTATTTCTCAAGTGAAAAAATTGTTATTGACTTTCGGGTGTCAATCAAACCTTATAATGTCTATTCTTTCCGAAGGACGTCACCCTTACTTTACTTGACTCTTCTTTTCGAAGGGTATGACGATACTTCATAATTTTTTGCTCAAATAAAATCGCTCAAAATAACCGTGTTATTTTACAATAATCGATCACTCACATTTTACTTAGAAATCTCAAGTAAAGATATATTGTGTGCAGGTGTAAAATTTGGCGGAGCTTTTGTGTCATTTTTCTAGGGCCGAATTCTAGTTCCTTTGAGCTCTCATTCTTCTATTTATAATCTTGGCTTCGGGGACATTTTTCAGTCAACCACTGGGCATTTTGGTCGACCATTTTGACTAGCCGTTAGAGAAACAATTCAGTCTGATAGAGTTTTTGTCGACCCGTTGTGATTCTGGTTGACGTATTTGTGATTTCGGTCGATCTTTTTGTGATTTCGGTCGATCATTCTAGTGGTTTAACATTTCTGAGCATTTTTTTATCAATCCTTTATCATTTTTGGTCCACCTAAATGTGTTTTGGTTCACCCCGACTGATTTGAAGTCGACTTCAAATGAAAATTCCACCTATTAAGATATTCTAATGAAAAATAAATAAATAATTTTATTTTAAAAATATATTAGATACTCAATAAGTCAACAGTAAGTATATCTCAAATTCAAAATGATAGTTTGAAAGACTTAGAGAAACAAGAAAACTCTCTATCTTATCTACCAAGGATTACAT
The DNA here is from genome assembly GCA_003255005.1 of Begonia fuchsioides. Lineage (NCBI taxonomy): Eukaryota > Viridiplantae > Streptophyta > Magnoliopsida > Cucurbitales > Begoniaceae > Begonia > Begonia fuchsioides. The sequence continues at coordinate 123,444 of QAOC01041933.1, read as the reverse complement.
GAAGACGCCATCGAAAAAAATCCATAAGCAAAGCGACGACAGATGCTTCGAAAAAGCTTCAAACTTTTTACAAGGGAGCCGATCTAGATAAAAAACATATTTTCAAACTTTAAGTGTTGGGCTTTGAAACTTTTCGTATGAAAGAATAAGAAGTAATCTTGGATTACTTCTTAAGAGTTCTAAAAGTGACAAACCAACTTAAGAGGAATTGTGAAAAGATGGATGGCGTAAAACTTATAAAGAAGATTCTTCGATCGATAGAGTTAAAAGATCATCGAGCAATTTCTCAAGTTATTGCAAGTAAAGAAGAAAATGGTTGTAAGAACAACCAAAGACAAGCCCATGGTGGAGACAAGGTTATGGTCGTGGGAGTGAACCTAGACGACATTGAAGAAACAACGACGACAACAATGCTGAAAGAGCAGAAACCTCAAGAAGAAGTCGTGGGAGAGGCAATATACAGTCGAGGTATGACAAGTCTCACAATAAGTAATAATTGTGAGAAATTCGGTCATTGTGCTTTTAAATGTAGAGCTCCTAGAAATGATAAAACTGAGGAGAAGACCAATTACATAGAAGAAAGAACTCAAGAAGATGGCAACATATTATTGTTCTATAAGGAGCATAAAAGAGGACAAGATAACATATGATACTTCGACACTGGTGCAAGCCATTAAAAGTGCGAAAAAAGCATGTTCGTAGAGCTTGATGAATATATAGGCGGCAATTTATCTTTTGGAGATAAATCCAAGGTAGAGGTTAGATGAAAATGTAAGATTCTCGTTCCCTTAAAGAATGGAGAACACTCGTTTATTTCAAATTTTTATTATGTGCCACATATGAAGAGAAATATCTTGTGTTTGGATCAACCGTTAGAGAAAGGTTATGATATTCACTTGAGAGACAAAAAATTTTCTTTACGAGATAGAGCTGACAAAATAATCGCAAAAGTGTCAATGTAAATGGATAAAATGTTTGTGTTAAAGATTCATAATGAAGGTCCAAAACATCCAAAGAAGGTGAAGAAGAAGAATGGGCAAAATACTGCAAATGAAGAGGTATAGGCGATCAAGAAGAGCAAGACATGGAAGCTAGCTACACTTCCAAGAGTCAACAGGGCAAGAAGAGGACCTAAGTGGACAAAGCAAAGAAAAATTTAAAAGAAAAATCTTAAAGGCACAAGGTGTTATTGGTAGCGAAATATGATAGATAAAGAGCCCCTATAAACTATAAGAAACCATCCAAGATTGGTTTGGAAGAGAAGTCAACCATAGCTTTGGAGACTAACCAAATCTTCCATAATCAAAGAGAGAAAAGTGGTAAGCAATACCATTATCGAGAGTGCATCATGAAAAAGAATGTGCAAGTGGAGTGTGTGAAGGCTAAAGACTCAACAGGTAACACACCAAGAAATCAAGTTAGAGGAGTGATATTGAAAAATTTCTTTGAGAAGCTTATAGAAGCTTAGAGAACCTTAGAGAATGTTGAAGAATGTTGAAGAAAGTTGAAGAAGATAATAGAAATTTGGAGAAGCTTGTAAAATCTTCTAGAAGATTGAAGAATCTCAGAGAAATATGGAAGTCTAATGAAGACTTTAGAAGATAGTAGAACCTTGTGGAAGCTTGTCCAAGCAGGTGGAAACTTATAGAAGGTCCTAGAGTTCTATGTTATAGAGAAGTATTCTATAAATATTTCTAAAGAGTGAAGCCAGATTAGAGTTAAGGTGGCTTAATTCTAGCTATTCGTTGAAGAGGTGCTACCACTATTAATAGGAGTCCAAGTCTTTGAATTTTATGTGTCAAAGTCGTACGCCAAGAGTAGTGTGCTAAAGAGTACCAAGTGAGTGTTCGTACCTATTTCAAAAGTCGTGTGAATAATCAAAATAGCCTCCCATTTCTAATTTTCAGTTGAAAGTTGTATCATCGGTTCAGTTTGGTTACAATCTGAATAAAATCAAGCAAGATCTAATTCATTCGGAGAAATTCAGAATTTACTTTCATTGTTTGTTTTTCATTTTCCCATCTATTTCACATTTGAACTTCAATCCTGTGCATGCTCAAATATCGAGATTCATGGATAGTAAAATCAGCAGCGATGTTGGTCTTTTGTATGATTAGGGGTCTTTTCTTAATTTGTTGTCACAATTGATCATATTTTTCTTTTAGTTATATATAATTTTGAAATACACATCTTAGCCTTTTCCAATTATTATTAGTTCTATTGTCCGTGTTACAATGCCTTCAAATATTTGGACAAAAATAATTAATGAATTAAAGTCAGCACATAACTTGTCAATTAATCTATCAAGTCGTGATGACCATTTGTTTGGGATTTGCTGTAGTAGTTATGCAGATAATTAACTATCAAGTCATGATGTAATTATCAAAATGTGAAAAAATAGAGTAAACAGTTCATTGATGGGTATTTTTTGCATTTGCCTTTCTTTGTTATAAGAGTCGGTCGTCCATTAAAAATGGGGTTCGATTCCTCTCTAACCTTGGCATTGTTCTTCTTTGTTTTGAAGCCCGACCAGAACCAAAACGGAAATGCTAAAAATGTTTCAAACAATTAAAATCAAAATTAATTTTATAGATGAGACAGCAATGCAGATGCCTTGTCTGGAAATATTTTCCATGCTGCATTAACATGTCTCTCCTCCGAGGGCGGGGCTCCGATCACCAAACAAAGAGTGTACTTCCTTGATACAACAATTTACAACATCAAAATGGATATAGATTGCAGTTCGATGCTACTAAAGTGCAAACTCATTATATCTTTTGGTAGGGTTCATGTATATGCAGGTAACATGTTTCATCAGTTTATATATGTTCTTGTACATGAATTCGAATAGTTCAAATAATTGAGTAGTTCATGGACAGTGTGTTATATTTGCTTCGAATAGTCAAGGGGATTAGCGGAAGATAAGACGAAAAGAAACTTTCAGTGTGAGTAATGAACATCTTACCAGTCGAGTTGACACCATCTAACAACTCGGACTTGAGCTTGTTCCCTAGTTCTTCCTTGTCAGGTAGAGGAAGTGGACTTGAGCAAAGCAATGCAATTTCCTTGGCGCGACAATCTCAAAGAGTTTTCGAAAGTAAGAAAAGGGAGTCAGATTGTTCAGTTTAAATTTTGAAACATTTTATCATTTTGTGCTTGTAGCAAGGATGGATGAGACACAACCAAACTAAACCAGCTTTTGTATTAAAATTATGAACATCAATTATGAGTCCTCAAGAAGACGATAGATCAAGTCGAGAGCTTTCATGTTTCAGAAATTTACAAGAATTCTACGAAGCAATTCAAAATCAAGACAATCTTAATCTCTTTTGCCTATTTGTCAGTTATGAGCCCATGCAAGGGGCGACATAAAAAATTAGAAAAACATCATAGATGAAGTGATCAAGGCAATTACTGTCCCATGGATAAAACAAAGAAAAATACAAATGAATAAGTGAAAAAATTCAGTGCAAGATTTGCTGCAAAAGGTGCTAGTGAAAGAGTCTACATCAACTAGGAGGAGCATACGAAGATTTATGTGGATAATAAATCGGCAATAACTTAGGCAAAGAACTCAGTCATCTAAGATCGAAGTAAGAACATTGTCATGCGTTATCATTATATTCGAGAGTGCATCACAAAGAAAGTTGTACAAGGCGAAAATGTGAATTCTCATGATCAAGTGGTTGATAACTTCACCAAACTACTTAACTAAAAAGATTTTGTGAGGCGGAACTTTGACCTGAGTAACAAGAAATCAAGTTGAATGAATGACGTTTAAATAGAGACTTGATTTATTGGAGAAGCTTGTAGGAGAATGATGAATTTTTAGAAGCTCGGAAAACCTTATAGAAGCTTTGAGAGGTTTGCAAAAACATTGTAGTCGGAAGAAAAGACTAAATGCTGAATCTTATTGAAAATTATAGAAAGGTAGAGGAGCTTATAGATGAATCTTCAATTAGGACAAATACATTCGGAAGATTTATCTTAGCTACCCGCTCAGAAGATGCTACTAGTATAAATAGGGGTCGTGTCTTTGAGGTTGCGTACCAAAGTGAAATTAGACCAACCCGGCCCAAAACGATTACTTCGGGCAATTAGGGTCCGGTTGTTGGTCGGTTTTCGTATCTGTTCTCAGAACCAAAAACTAAAATAGTTCAATTAAAGCAGTCTCCAAAAAAGAGCCGAATATGTCGGTACGTATGTAATATTGTACCCCAGATCTTGGGTCTTGGACAATGAGCTTCTCAAGATATTGAGTCAGGTACATTTGTTTGTCAGACAAATACTCTCAACACCAGATTGACATGATTTCACCATATTGACATGATTTCTTATGTAGTTCTGCAGCTGTTCCACACCATGAGATACCATCCAAAACTTCAACGATCTGAAACAAGCACCTGCTGCTATTATGCATGATCGTACACACATATTTGCAGAGAAATCTGGTTATGTACTTGAACATGCGGCCAAAAGGAATCTACAAATCTTTGAATTCCACCACTTTTTTTTTCTCGGATGCCTGTCATTACTTAGTTTCAGAATTACTAGCAACAACTGGAACCAAATTCAGACACGTAGTTTTTGAGAATAATGAAGTTTATTGACTCTTGGCACGAAATGTAATCGCTAAAACGCAAGTGCACGTGTCGCAATATAGTAATAAAAATATCGATCCCACGAAGACAAGTCAAATCTCTAATTTAAAGAATAAATTGCAAAGTATCATAAAGAATAAAGAATAGCACTAAATGTTTGATTTTTATATCTATCTGTTACTCCTAGATTAAGCAATTAATTAAAGTGCCTAACTAATATCCTAAATTAAGCAGAAAAGTAAAGTTGGTAGTCGAATTGAGAATTCGTAAGAATCTAGACTAGGACTTTTCGTAAATTGATTTACATGAACTGCCATCGGTGGGTACTGCAGCATTAGTCACAGCATTAGTTTAGTTCCGGTTCAAACACTTATAAACCGGGGCTGGTGTTGCCTCTATGGTTGGGTTTAAGAACAAGTTCTATTTGACCGCACTAGGTTGGAATGAACATGATGAAAACACTCCTAGCAAAACCGTGCCACTAAATCTAACCACCTAATGATTTTAATACACGTCTTAGCAACATGCAATGGTGTATTGTCGTGTTGCCCTAAATAATATCAATTCAAAGTAATATTTTCGTAAATAGCACTTAGCAATCACACAAGGGTGTATTATCGGGATTGCTCGAGAAATAATTACAGCAAAACAAAGATATATAAGCTCTTATTAAAACGAGTTCTAAAAGATAGCATGCAATTTCATTAAGCAAATCAATATATGAAAAACCCTAATTTTAATTCAAACGAAATAGTTTTCCAATAACTATCAGGAGTTCATATAATTCACGGAAGTTAAAACGAAAAGCAAAGAGATAGAATTTTGGTCCTCGCCGTCGAAAGTCGTTGGTCGCACAACCTCGTTCCTTCGCTGTCATGATCGCCGCTGTGAACCTCTTCTTCGGATTTACTTCCAAAGCTTGATTGTGAATCTCATTCTCTAATTCTAGCACACCCAATCCGAGCTTCATGACTTCAAAAGTAAGGAAGAATTTTTCTAGGTTTTTGTAAATAAGCTACTTACGTTATCATACCACCCTTTATATAGTTTTTTATTCTTGATTTAACAGAGGTGGTATTTCAAACGGGTAGCCCATTTAATTGCAACGAAGTTCCTCCTATTGTTCCCTTTATTTTTTTGATCTCGCCCATCGAGTATCCAAAAGACTCACTCGAGATTTGAAAGTGGATTGAGAAATTACAAATACACTTCACCGTTCATTCACGAAGTCTCGATGAAGTGTCACTCAACGATCATCCACGAAGTCCTGAAGAGTGATATTTTCACACACCGATTATCCACCAATCATCCACGAAGTCCCGGTGAACTACAAATGTTGTGATTGTCCTTATTTTTGGACTTTTTTTTTTCACATGCCTCATTTTTTTTCTTTTTCTCTTCCACAAACTTGTCACTATGTCACTCTTCACCTAAAAAATATGTTTGTCTCAAGCATTTATTCGAGCTAAGTTTCAAAAATATCAAATTTAAACAGAACATGATAACTCTTAGAAAAATTGGGAAAGATGATGTTCAAAGTAACAATTTCGTGTAAAGGGAATCTACTCACCACGCCGTGCCGGGCAGAGCCACTGTGCTGAGAACGTCGGCGAGAAACTTCGATGAAGTGTTTTCCGAGTGGGCGAAGAACTCATCGGCAGTTGTTGGGAGCTTGTAGAATGCATTAATGTGTTCGGGCGTGATGAACATCATCTTGTGACGGACCATAACCTCTTCCAACATATCACCTGTATAATTTCAGTAAAATTCTCTTACCAGAGAGAAAATTGGCTCTTCGAGTTGGGCACAGAAAATCGCCTACTTTTGGTTGTTGATCTTGTCGGTGATATATGTCGGGTATTCTTTCAAAGTCCCGGCGATAAGTAGAAACCCCTTCTCATCGGCGGAGGTGCTTTTCTTGAAGGTCTGCTCGTATTGGAGTCGCTTGTCTAGATGGCGGCGGCGACAGACTCTGTTTGGCCACCGAAAGATAAACATTCTCCTTGATGGTATCGTGCTCGGCGATGTCCTTTCAGGTCACAAGCAAAATCGGGATAGGCTCCATTGAATTTCTGAAGATTCGTCTGATGCTCTCTCGAGTGCTATGGCTTCCTGCGATTTAAGGATGAAAAGAAATAGTTACTTTTAAATTTTAAAACGAAATAATTACCGCTTCTTAGAAAATCAACAGGCGATAAAAATCAGCCTAGAATCCCGCTCGGTCCAACTGGATTGGACCAAAATCTTATCCCATATATATTTTTTTCTTTTTCTGATTTATGCATGCCTTTATTACTTCAATGTTGTGACATCTGCCGCAACATCGAGTCATGCTACCTGACCTACATGATAAGAATACAAAATTATTAAACTAACTAAAATTTAAAATAAAAGGTTGCCGCCCTGTAGCGCTTTATTTAACGTCTTTAGCTTGATGTCGTGCTTTCTTCATGTAACCCCCTTTCCTTCTCGTTTTGTTCCAATTCTTCTGTTTTTATTCCAAGTTCGAGAGTAAACACAATCGAACTTGAAGTCTTTTATAGTAGCAAGTGGTTCTCTCTTTCCGACAAGGTAGTATCTTTGTGTAAAAGGTGGTGGAAGTCTCTCGGCTGGAAAAATTTTCTTCTGGTGTTGTGCCGGTGCTGCAGCACTGGTAGTAGCATCAGACTTATTAATCTTTTCTGAGACTTCCACTTTATCAGGATCCGTATTTTTATCTTCGACTCTTTCCTTAGGTTTTCATTCGAGGTCTTTCATAGTCTCCACTTTTGTGCCGTTGCGCAGCGTAATGGCTTTGCACTGTTCTATTCCTTCTCGTTTTAGAACTTCGGTATCTCTTGGCAACATCCTCGTTGGTCTAGCGTTCAAGGCTAACGCAAGCTGACCTACTTGATTCTCCAGATTCTTATGAGATGCGATCTGATTCTGCAAGATCGCATTCATATTTTGCATCATCAGCTCGGTCCGTTCCATAAATTCATTAACTTTTTGCTCGAACGGATTAGAAGACTCGGGTTGATATGGCTGATTCTGTTAAGTCGCAAACCCTTGATTAAACTCTTGCTGTGCTGGTTGGAAATACTGATTTTGAGTTCGTGGTTGCTGTTGTTGGCTCCATTGATTATTTGGTTTCCAACCTTGCGTAAAATTACTCTGATTATTCCCCACATAGTTGATTGCTTCGGGATTTGAAGGGCAATGATCATAAGAATGTTCTTCCGTGCAGAATGAGTACGAAATACAATTAACTTGTTGTGGGTTGACTTGCTGAATGTCTAAATTCTTGAGAGGGTTGTTGAGTGTAGTCATTTGAGTAGCTAGGGCTATCACTGGATCAAGATCTAAAATCCCAGGTTGATTATTTGTCGATGCTCTCTTCGGTGCTGCAGCTCTCTGCTGGCCACTGTTAATTGTTCGTAGCCATATTTTCCAGTAGTGCAAAAGCTTCCGCGCATGATTTGGATAAAATAGCTTCGTTTGCTGCTGCATCTAAAAGAGATCGAGTCTGTTCGTGTAATTCATTGTAAAAAGTTTCGCACTGGACCCATTCTTCAACACCATGATTCGGACATTGTCGTAATAATTCTTTGAACCTCTCTCAAGCTTCATAGAGGGATTCAGTGTCCTGTTGTCTGAAACACATGATCTCCCCTCACAGCTTTGCATTCTTCACCGGTGGAAAATATTTGAGTAGAAATTTCTTGGTTAGATCCTCCCAAGAAACTATAGAATTCAGTGCTAAAGAATTTAACCTTGCTTTTGCCTTGTCTCGGAGTGCATACGAGAATAGTTTTAATCGGATAGTCTCTCGATTGACGGCTGAATCTTGGAACGAATCACATAAAGATGTGAACTCCTTAATGAATGCGTTCGGTTCTTCGGTTGCGGAACCATTAAACGTACTGATGGTTTGCAATATTTGGAACATAATCGGCTTCAATTCGCACATCACTTCATTATTTTCCTCTCTTGGGCTTGACCTTGGTTTGCTCTTTGAAATGCGTTTTAAGCCATTGGTTCTTCCTTCACCGCTCCGGTTTGATTTAAATTTTGGCGTCTTATTTCTCGAAGCATTCTTTCAGGTTCGGGATCGTAAGGAATGAGCTGTCGTTCCTCGTCGTTTTGCATAAGCACCTGAAAAATTAAAGAGAACTGTATAAATCCTCTCTTTTTGAATTTTTTTAAAATTTTTACAGTTATAGTTAATTATATTCACAAATACTTCACAAAGAATTCTAAAAATAAAAAATTTTCGTTGTCCCCGACAACGGCACAAAAAACTTGTTGCTTGAAAATATAATCGTTAAAACGCAAGTGCACGTGTCGCAACGTTGTAATAAAAATATCGATCCCACGAAGACAAGTCAAATCTCTGATTTAAACAATAAATTACAAAGTATTATAAAGAATAAAGAATAACATTAAATGTTTGATTTTTATATCTATCTTCTACTCCTAGATTAAACAAGTAATTAAAGTGTCTAACTAATATTCTAAATTAAGCAGAAAAGTAAAGTTGGTGGCCGAATTGAGAATTCGTAAGAATCTCGACTAGGACTTTCCGTAAATTGATTTACTTGAACTGTCATCGGTGTGTACTGCAGCATTAGTCACAACATCAGTTTAGTTCCTGTCCAAACACTTATAAATCGGGGCTGGTGTTGCCTCTATGGTTGAGTTTAAGAAAAAGTTTGATTTGACCGCACTAGGTTGGAATGAACATGATGAAAACACTCTTAGCTAAACCGTGTCACTCGATCTAACCGGCTAATGGTTTTAATACACATCTTAGCAACACGCAATGATGTATTGTCGTGTTGCCCTAAATAATATCAATGCAAAACAATAATTTCGTAAATAGAACTTAGCAATCGCGCAAGGGTGTATTGTCGGGATTGCTAGAAAAATAATCACAGCAAAACAAAGATATGTAAGCTCTTATTAAAACGAGTTCTAAAAGATAGCATGCAATTTCACTAAGCAAATCAATATATAAAAAATTTTAATTTTAATTTAAACGAAATAGTTCTCCAATAACTATCAAGAGTTCATATAATTCAAAGAAGTTAAAACGAAAAGCAAAGGGAGAGAATTTTGGTCATAGCAGTCGAAAGCCGTTGGTAGCACAACCTCGTTCCCTCGCTGTCGTGATCGCCGCTGTGAACCTCTTTTTCAGATTTATGCTCGAAGCTTGATCGTGAATCACGTTCTCCAATTCTAGCACACCCAATCCGTAGTATTCTCATTCTTTTATGTAGACTACGTGCAGCTCGAGCAGATTTGGGAAGCTGTTACGATTTGGAGGAAGATCTGGGTCGGTTTGGAAAGATGTTGAGATTATGAAAGATTTTCAAATCTTCAAAGATATTCTTGTTTCCAAATTTGAATTTGAATTTGAATTGATTCTTCCTTCTTTTTCGTGATTCTTTCAGCCTTTATCTACATTAATCTTCTGCAATTGCATGAAAACAAAAATTCCGTGATAATAAAAATATACGAAATATCAGGCAAAATCACGTAAAAACAGCGTCACTGATGCTGTGACATCGCTGTAGCATTATCTCTAAAAATCTGATTATTTCAGTTAAATCATTATTGGTTCCTAATAATTTGACAACTAAAACCTCGTGAATATTAAGTCTTTTCGAGACTTAACATTGACCAAACTCACATTATTGAAGAAAATAAGTACACTAATGAAGAATGAAGACGACATATTACAGTTGTACGTAAGAAAAATGGGATGAGTCCTTTGGCAATGTCATTCTCAATTGCTTCTCCTAGAACGTCGGCAGAAACTTGATAATCCGTAGAAGAATCTGCATTAAGAAACCTATAATTCTTTGGATGTATCCCTCCAATCTGCCCTATGAACGATTACAAACTTCGATAATTGTCTGACTACGAATTATGAAGGTAGTTTGATACTCAAACACCATGCATCCTTTTTGAAACGAAGAGTGAGGATAATCTGGAAGAAGTTTGCAAGGATATCCTGGCTGCACATTATACGCTACAAAATTGTTAAAACAGTGAGAGCTGTTCGTTACTTTTTTTTTACTAATATTAGAAAAATAAAAATAAATGTATAAGGTGCAACCTGGACTTGGCTTAGGACCGGAAAAATTTCGATATTCTTGTAGTAATCAGCGATGAAGTCCACCATTTTATGACCATGCTCTCTCAGTTGCTGTGGATCCATCTTCCTCTTCTTGGCCGACACCACGTTCAAGCTCCATCCATGGCGTCCATTACTTCCCACGTGCCAACCATTGCCATTGGAATCAATGCAATGCATGGCCATACAAATACTTGGTACCCATTTCCGAAAACAACGTCAGACAAATAACGGGCATGAAAAGTCGGCAAAAAGTTGAAGATAGGGGATGGAGAGGGAAAGGGATGGCGAGAGACATAACAGGATTGAGTAGTTCATGAGTTGTCGGTGACAGTGTTTGGCAAGTGGTCTCCAAAAATGTGGAGAAGAAGATACAAGTTCAGCGAATCAAATCCAAACAACTGTCAAAAGATTGGACATGGTAAACAGAAATTTCGTGTTTTTATGTTAACAATTGTGGCAACTTTTATATTAAATATTTTCTCCCTAAAATTCTCAATAATAATGAAATGACATGCTAAATGGTGATTTAGGCAATACATAATTATTTATAATTTAGTATAAAAGAACAATAATTATTTGACAATAACCTAAAATAAAAAGTTATCATAACAATAACCTTGTAGTTACTATATATAATAATCATATTTAAATTTTAAAGATATTGAGACTTAAACATATGTTCATGTTCTTGGATATACTTGGAATTACATCATTTTTCTTTTTGGATGATGGCTTCAACTTTTTTTGGATAACGAGAATATTAAATTTTATTTCAAGTTATTAAATTGAAAAAAAAAACAATATATTTCTAGAACTATAGAAGAATTTATAGCAGGTATCTCAAACTTTGATGGTTATTAATTGCTACATTGAATGATTTTAACAAACTCTAATTAATCAAATACTATTACATAAAATCTTCGTAGAAATAAGGGTAAAGATTAAATTTGGGCATGAGTTTTGGGTAAATAACCTAAAAAAGACTCGACATGTGATCATAGAAAGGTCCCATCATGTTACCTAGAGATGGCAAACGAGCCGAGCCGAGCCGGCCGAGCCGAGCCTGAAAAAGTCTAGCTCGTCGAGCCTGCCGAGCCTAACGAGTTTGCCGAGCCTAACGAGCCAAGCTTAACGAGCTTTTATTAAAAAAATTTCAACTTGAACCGGCTCGCGCGCAACGAGCCTAACGAGCCTACGAGTCTGCCGAGCCTAACGAGCCTTAACGAGCCGAGCCTAACGAGCCAAATATACATAAATAATTTTATCTTATATAAATAATTATAATTTATTTATTGTAACGCCCCGTTTTATTTTAATTAATTTTTTTAATAAAGCTCATACAAATTGCATACATGATACACCGCCATTCATAACCATATTCTTTTCTTTCATAAACTATTAATTTAAATAAATATCTAGTCTTCGACATCCAAATTATGAAATTCTTCTAGTATATCATATGCTCGTTGTTGATCTCTCGTGACAGCGTCGTTTCAATCCTTCATACAAATGAGTGCCTCCATGATATCCGGTGCAAGTCTTCATCATCGATCATCATACACATGTCCTCCTACACTAAAAGCAGACTCCGATGCTACGGTAGAGACCGAATGGGTTAGTAGATCTCGTGCCAAACTAGAAAGAATAAGATATGAAGTGGAGTTGTCTTTCCACCAAGTCAAAATATCAAAATTCTCATCGCAAGAAATTTGATAGCGGGTTTCAATATAAATATCGAGTTTATTTCTTTGTGAACTACAAGAATAAACATCGCTATCTAGTTCATAAAAAATGTCATTCAATAAATCTTTTAGAGGTCCAACACCGCCACTACTATAACTAGAAATACTACGTGAAGAAGGAATAAAACGAGTAACATTAGCAAATTTAAATTCATAAGAAAAATATAAGTAAACAATATTATTTTTTAATGTAGTACTATTAATTTTCGAAGTAATACTTAAATGAGAAGAAATTTTATCAACAATTAAACACACTCTTTTTATTTTAAATCTAGGGTCCATTACACATGCAAATAAAAAAAATATTAGGTATGTCAAGCCAGTATTTTTTAAATTTTGTCTCCATTTTATCAAGTATATCACAAAATTCATTAATTTGTCTATATTTTTTAAAAGTAGCCGTTAATTTTAAAAAAAATTAGAAGAATTAGATGATTAGTGAGATAATAAATTCCCAAACATTCATTTGTATCATCATAAAATGATTTTAGAAAATCAAGAAATAAATTAGTAACGTCACAACTACTATGAATCTACGGTAAATTCATTAGGAAGTAGTTGTTGGAGCTTTGACTCTTTAGTTGTTCCTGCGCGTTCGACATAATCGTGGAGCGGTCGACATAAGTATAGTTGATTAGCCATTGAAGGTGTTGCGGTCAACATAAGGTCTGTGTAACACCCGAGCCATTTAAGCACCTTAGTTATTACAAATTTAAATTGCGTTGCTAAATCTTGATAAGTGCATCACGAAGTATTGATGGTAGCGTGTTAAAATATGCCTTTGAAAGAAATGCTTTAAGAAATAAGAAATAAGGTTAGAGTATGGGACAAAGTGAGTTAAGTGTTGGATAAGAAAATTTGGTGAAGCCACCTCATGCTTGTCTCCACCTCATGCTTATCCCTCCAGCTCGTGCTTGCCTCTCCACCTCATGCTTGCCTCTTCACCTCATATTTACCTCTTCACCTTCAGCTGACATTGGATGCACGAAATTCTCACTTATTATCCCTAATTTCTCTCAAGTTTCGTATAAAGAAAAACATAAGGTTGAAGCTGAAATTGAAAGTTTAGTGTGAGAGGTGCAAATCGAGTGCGTTTTATGAGTTTAAATAACAAGAAGGAGGAGCACGAAGTTGGGGCTAAGGTATGATGTTGGTTGATTTAAGTGTTCTTCTATACCCTATATTGAAGTTCTAAGAGTTCGAGCATGGTTTCGATTAATGGAAATGGCATGAAAAACAAGGTGTTACCATGTCCATACAAAAGCATGATTAATATGTCTGATTTTAAAGTTACGGATTTTATATGATTGTTGACTACGAAATTGAATTTAGAGTCTTCTAATGAATTATAGTAGACACCTTAAGGGTGATTTTGGTTTCTTATTCATAAGAATTGGAGTTTGATAACTTAAGTTATGGCTGTTGTAAGTTGGGAGAAAAACAGGGTAAATTCGGGAAATTCTAATGTAAACATATTTGTGATGTTAAGGTTGTTTGGAATCAAGTAAAGAAAGTGAAGGAAATAAGGAGTATTCTGCAGCTTGGAATCCAAGTAAGTGAATCTTGCATGTCTTTGGCCCTTCGGGGACTACATCACAAAGAGTAGGATTAAGGTTGTATAATTAGAAACAAACAAAAGTGAATGTACGATTATGAATAAGTAGAATAAGAATACTCTGTTTGGGGTGTATCGCACCGTGCACCGGCCCAAGTGTTTGGGTTTGATTGGTGTTTGTTTGACATTGTTTGATGGTTGCTAGGTTTAAGTAAAGTAATGAAGTAAGTTTATGTTAAGTATACTTAAGAATTATCTTCATTTGGAGACGTTTGTTTATATTGATTCGGAGATGTTTTATGCATGCTTTATGTTTATGTTATGAATGTCACGTTGTGCACGTATGCCATTTTCATGCATCATGTCTTACGAAAAGAACGAAAATGTTTTCCATGCATGTTTTCAAACGTCACCCAACCGAATGGCGAGGGTGGGATGGGAGGAACCCGTTGGTGCTAACTCTCGTTCTAAAAATCCTCAAAGTTCTATGCATGAATGTACGTAACGAATGAATGAGGTAGAACCACGAGGTGGAAAGCTCGGTCACGAGGACCAAGTAGAACCACAAGGTGGAAAGCCGAACAAGTAAATGACTGGTAGTACCACGAGGTGGAAAACTGGATCGATAAGCAAGAATAACGTAATAAAGAACAAAATGAATATGCATGTTTTACAAAACCACGCTCATGTTACGCATGTCACTTTATACGATTTCTTACTGAGCCTTAAGCTCATTAGAATAAGCTTTGTGATGTAGGTGATGAAAACGAAGGTGAAGAACTTAGTTTTCACCACATGATGTGATGTTGTGGAGGAGGCTTGCTCGGGCTGTGCATGCATTGTTAAGCGACGACCCGTGGGAATGAACGAAAGAAAGAAGTTTTGATGTATTTTGAAAGTACTATGTTTTAAGATGTTTTTTGTGAAATATTAATTACATATGTAAACTAACCCTATGTATGAATAAGTACGTTTTGGAAATGCATTTTGAATTATGGTAACAAAGAGTTTGCTATTTACTTAATGACTTCCGTTGTGCTTTCAAGAAAATGATTTATACAAATTAAAGATTTCAAGGAAAAGAAAACAATTTTACCACGGTTTTTCATTTTTTGTTTCTAAATAAAAAAAATGGGATGTTACAGTCCGTCTCTCAAACTTCGCATTGGTCGACATAAGTTTTGAGTAGTCGACATAAGTTTTGTCTTTGGAACTTAACCAGTCGTCATAAGTCTTGAGCGGTCGACATAAGCTCAAGACTTACATACTGTGCAGTCGACATAAGTCTTGTGCCCAGGTGAGCGGGCCTAGCAGGCTGGCTCGTCAGGCTCTCGAGCCTGGCTTACGGGCCCGCTTATCGAGCCCAGGCTCGGCGGGCTCGTGAGCCTAAAAAAATGAGCTCGGCTCAGCCTGCCTTTCACTGGCGGGCTGGGCGGGCAGCCCACCCATTTGCCAACTATAATGTCAGCATATGGAGAAGTCAGCATCAAACCCAAATCTAGAGGATTATCATGACGTGAAAGATCAATGTCCAGATCTAAGCCATACGGCCAACTGCTCCATCTCTCCTAGCAACCCACGTGCTACCAGACTCTAAGAAATTCATCCTCTCCTGGCAACCCACATACTTATAATACATCTCTTTTTCACCATTGATTGAATCATATCTGTATCTGAACACACGGTTGATTATATTTAGTTTAATTCGCACCTCTAGGCCCAAGGATAAACGTCCTCTCATGGCTAGTTTCCACATCTATAACAAAGTTAGTGTAAAATATCTGCACTAACTGCTTTGCAGATAGGCCATAGAGCTAAAAAAAACTGAGTATTCTAATGCATCGATCATCCACCTAATCCCCAAGCCCTCGAAAGATTCAAATATAACTAACTTGGGCAGTATCACAGTCCGCCACGCGAACACGTCGTGAAATACCCTCTCTTGCATAGATAATCGAAACTCTCCGAGTGAGTAGTCATCGATAGCTAGAGAACACTTGCACGACCTCTAGTGTCCAAAGACCGAGATGGTCTCTCGCTCTCATCACGCTGGTGCCCATCGACTCTAACACACTTCTCATGACCTTAATGCATTTTCCATTGAAAAATAAAAATTTGGGAGATTGTTGTCTTAAATCACTTGGGTAAGAATGAAGAAGAAATGAGAGAATTTATAAATTTTGGGGAAGTTCGGACGTCTGAAGGGGGTCACATCATCCGTATCGGATGCATGGACCCCCCTTCGGACATCCAAAGAGCTTTAAATGAGTTTTTTAAACTCGAGCCTTTTTTGAGCTATTTATCCAAAACTAAGGACTGAATTTAATAGTTATCCTACAAATAAAAAAAATGGTAGACAAGTTGAATCATGAAAGCTTTCATAATGTCTTTCCATTTATATGTTAACATGAGGCAAAAGAATTTAAGATATTTGGGTAGGGTTGCCCTATATTTTGTCAAAACTGGGGGAGGGGGTGAGACGCCCCGATCTTTAAATCCATTGACAGCAACCAAAACCACTATGATCGGACTTGTAACACTCGTCACTTAGTTTACGGTCCATCTTCTTCACCTATATCATAAAATTTATCTAATGAGCCTAATGTTCAATAAGTAATGTATAATGAACATGAAATGCACACACAATTTTGTAAAACAATGTGATTCATTTTGTTTGTCTTTTTATATTTCTTTACTTTTGATTTTTTTTAATTTGTTGTGTAGGCACTTGCTGAAGCATCGATAAGCACTTGTAGTCCAAACTTCATGGACGGTCCCGCCTCATAACAAATTTTACATTTTAATTTATATTTCTCAATTCATTTCATTGCTTTCGATGTACGTGAACTTGGTGTGAAGCATATGTAGAGGCAAGACGATGCACTTGCATTCCGAACTTCGTGTACGATCATCCCTTTAAAGTCTCACCCCACAATAAATTTCATGCATACCGGATCTTAGGTTATTTCGAGCTACCACTGGAGGAGAGGTTGACACCATTAGGTCTCTCCCTCAAGGTAGCCTCGCCCAATCTCTTATTGAAATCAACATCTCGTATCATTGAGACAATTATGTTGTAGTTTAAAAACTCATGCATGAAAACTTATTTTTGCATGTCATTCGTAAAAACATTATGCATAAAATGTATATAATATGAATATATGCATGAATCAAACAATCTATTATTTTTTCATAAAAGTAGACACACTTAAGATATCATAACTTGGAGATCATTAAAGCGTTAAAGTTTTATTCTATCGAAGTCATCATCACAAGTACACATATCAAATCCTCAAAATAACTTTTTCATCTACTTAGTTTTATAACAAATCCTCGATTCATATTTAATTATCATCATAAGACCTAAAACAAATCATCACTATAATTTATTTAATCATCATATCTTATTCTATTTCTTTTTCAATCGCAACAAAAAATCATAAAAGCATTATATATCCAAACATAACATCCTATGATGTAGGTCCCAAACAGAGTAGAACACATACAACATCACTTACCTCGATCCCATGAATTAATTTAGCAATGCGGTCAAGAACGGCTCATTGGTTGATGAACCTATATCACAACGACTCTATTAAAATTCTACATAAACTAAGTTTCAGGTCAATTTTGACTTTTCATACTTCAAAAGTTGAAATATCTCAATTTTGATGTTTATTTTTTTCTTGAGACGTTTATTACAACTTTGTAGAAGGACTCCCTTGTCAACCTACTTTTTTTTGCTTTTTTAAGTAAATTATATGAAATAAAAAAGAATTTATAGCTTTTTCGCTAAACCTCAGCTCAAGGGGAAGAAGCTACAAGTTAACAACTCATCCGATATTGGGTTGAAGTTAAGGCATAAGGGTAGTACTGATGGAACAGGGAAGCCATATGTTGGTGCCTCTTCACATCGCCTACACAGACAAGTAACCAACCATCATTTGGTATGGAACCACCAATCAGTTCACCGCTAATTATAATTCAAACAAGGTTACAATGGCACCTGCAAAAGAAGCAAACGTAGCGAAACAATAATCTTAGAAAGTCAAAAATCTTACCAAACCTTGGTCAGATCGTATGGGAGGTGGATAGAATGAGTGAGAATACAAGATCTTGATAAATGGAGCTCAATATGTTTAATTAACAAGTCAGGATGATTAAAACTACCCTAAAAAATATGAGAGTTTTGGGCAACCCGCAAGTGGTAAACTGTGGAGGAAAGAATGATTGTGAGAGTTAGATTCTTTTTAGAGTTCTTCTTTTTGGCCTCTTTGATTGTTTATTTTAGCGCGCTAACAAGGAAAGACATATTTCTAGAGAAATCAAATTTGACCTTGATTGCCTCCAGATAGTAGAAGAGAACTGACACGAGAAGAAGAGGTGTGAGGCAGATTTAGAATGGGAGGCATGTTAAGTCTTGAAAAAGACTTAATTATGTCCATCAAATTTATGAAAATTGTTAAACCTTAAGTAATAAATTGAGGAATTTTATGCTGAAATCTGTATTTGGTGCTGCAGCTCACGCTACAGCACAGAATCTGCAGGTAGTTAATGAAATCACGTTAATTTTGGCAATTTCGGGAATTATGTTATCTGTTCGATTGATTTCCTTTTATGCAGGGATTATGCTGGATAAGAATGGAAAGCGGGAGTTGAAAAGAGATAAGATCGGAGGAATTTAAATGGAAAAATTGGCAGATTGGAGAGAGAAGAAAATCCCCACAAATCAAGGGATTCCTAATTCAGTTTTGAGAAAGAAGCTAGCTGCCACGATTTTAAATAGAGAGCCAAATCCTGAGAGAAATTAATTCAGATCTGGAGAGCGGGAGAGACAGACGGAAACAAAGGCAGAAACGATAAGTGGTGCCGTGCTACAAACGAAACGGAGAAACCAAAGCCAATTCAAGAACTCACGGGACGCCACCGGAGTTTTGAAGAAAGCAACGGTGAATCCATTTATCTTTTATTAGGCTCTACAATTATGATTTGTGAACATTTATCTTGTGTTCTTTTTATTTTTTAGCATGAACTAAATTTATCTTGGTTAGATTTTGGAAGTATCTTATTTTATGAACTCTCGGTTTGTATTTATTTCGTAATTTGAATAATTCAACTAGGTTTTGATTCCTATCGTGTATAAGGTGGACGCCACAGTTATAACGTACTTAATGATTTCTAACACGCCATTAGAAAATCATCTAGAAAGTAGTTGAATCGCTTGAGTTGTTAAATTAATTTATTTATAATTTAACTAAACGTTTTTAATTGATTAAAATGTTAGCTCAAGGGGAAACTAACAAGATCGGTTCTGAAGGTCTTCAAATCTCAATGTCTTTGCCATAAGATTGGAAGAAGTTGAGAAAAATGAGTCAATCGGTATGCGACGCCAGCCACCGATTTCATAGATATTTTTCCCGTCAAACGTACTATAGTCTGCGCTATAGCACAAACATAGAGCCGAGAGTAAATAAATAGGAGAAACCTAAATCTAACCTTCCTTATCGGTGAATTTTGTTCATTTTTCAGATCTGCCTGTTTCTTTTAATTTGTTTATATTTTCTTTACTTTTAACAAAAAATCATCAATTTTATATAATTATTTTACATTTCATTTCGGAAAATATTAGATTCGTTATCCTCGTGGAATCGATAATATTTTATATTACTTCACTGTGCACTTGCAGTTTTTAGCGACACATTCGCACCCAACAAGGCACATGTTCTTGTTTCTTTAGTACCTTTAGTAGTTCCTATACCTGTTATGTTCCTTGGATTATTTACAAGTGGTATTCAAGCTCTTCTTTTTGCAACTTTAGCTGCAGCTTATTTATATAGGCGAATCTCACTAAGTTACTAAAGGGGGAGGGTCATCATTGATTAGTTTTAGAAAGAGTTTAGCTCAAGGCAATGTAATTATGTCACTACTCAAGATAATCTACTTAGGGAACATAAATAGAGAATGGTAAATCACACCATTTAGAGAGCAATCTTCCAATTACCCAGGACGCAGCATCCAGTGCATATCAGATCATGAGTTACTTTTTGTTGGATGAGACCTTGGCAGAGAGAACGAATCTCTTCCAATCTCCGGATGATGAAATCAAAGATGTTTATTTATTCTTCCTGGAAGAGCTCAAGGAGTTCATGAAAGCCGAACTTGATCCCAATTTATGTGAGGTTGTGTGCAAACACATCAATCGTAAGATAGTCAAAAGTGTAGCCAAGTCTGCCCTTGTCAACCTACTTTCACTCTCATGTTTGCGTGTGGGTGCACACGCCTTTATTTTTGGATGATTTATTGCACATTTGTTTTTAAATAATTTTTTTATTATGTTTACAGTCTAATTTTTGTTCTTTTAGTTAAAATTTTTTTTGTTCCTGATCATTTCTATCGCAACACGGTGAGCTTTACCCCAGGTAAGAATGGATCAATTAATATATCTTGGATGAAAATTTCTTTTACCTATTTCTCTTGGTAATTTATCATTGACAACTTCTTTCGAACACTTTTCACTGTAAAAAATACAATGTTTTATATCTCCGACTTATCTCAACTAAGATATCAACCCATTGTTGACAAGTCTATTTCTTGTGAAATATGTATTCAAGTATGTCCTAGAGATCAACCCATTGTTGCTTGGAAATTTGAAACTTACATTTGCAAGAAAAAGTTGCTTAATTGCAATATCGATTTCGAAATGTGTATATTTTGTGGCAATTGTGTTGAATAATCTAGATTCTAGATGAAAAAAGAATAGATGTGTGTCTATGGATATTGATATTGGTTGTAACATCCCTCTTTTACTTGACATAAAAAAAAAATTGATTTTGGAAGGCGTTTGGCTTTAAACTCTTTTCGTAAAACTCAGCGGAAGCATTTGGATAAAATTATGAAAAACCCATCATTTATTCAAGTCAAACATAACATCATTCATATAAAATGTATTTATAAAACGTTTAGTAAACATGTTTATAAACATTGTTTGAAAATAAACACTCCAAAATACATCAAAACATTTCTTGACATCCCCAATGGGTCAGCGCTTAACGATTCAAGCTTCCCGCACTGGATCTGCCTCCTCCACGTCATGATCGTCACATCAAACAGGGAGGGCTAAGTCCCTCACCTTCATCTTCATCACCTACATCACAAAACTTAACTATAAGCCTAAAGCTCAGTAAGTAATCTCATGAACTTACATGCCTAACATGCTCATGCTTTCGTAAAAACATGCAATTCATTTTGTTCTTTATCGTTGTCTTGACTTAACTTGACATGTGTGGACATCGTATGAAGGTGAATAGGCACCATATGGCCTCCATGAGACAGCCAATTTCACCTTCTCCCATAACTTGATCTTGACTTTACATACATTTATGCATTGGATGATGAATGTGTCTCATACCACCTTCATCATCCGTTGGGTGACATTTTAAAAACATGCATGAGAAAACATTTTCGTATCTTTCATAAAACATGATGCATGGACATGATTTCATGCAATACTTGATAACTTAATATGATTCATGCATAGCTTGATAACTTAACATCACGCAATTAACATAGCACAAACATCTCCAAGGAAAATACTATCTTTGTTACTAATCGTACTTTATATACTTAGTCGATACTTAGCATAATATACAATCACAACCAATGGCATATAAACACTAATCAAGCCCATATTATTGGGATAGTGCACGGTGCGATACACCCCAAGCAGAATTCAATACATACTTAATGTAATATGTTCATTTCATAATTAATTTAATTAACATCTAAGCATACAACTTTAATCCTACTCTTTATGCTGCAGTCCCCAAAGGGCCAAACACATGCATAATTACTTACCTCGTTTCCAAGCTGAATTTTTATTCACTTTCCTTTAATTTCCTTGATTTGTCTTCGAGAACACCTTAAAAATCACAATTAACTAAAATAAGTACTCAATATTTTATTTCTGTTTTTGACCTAACTTTCGGGGCTCATAAATTTTGTTATAATTATCGAAATTCTATGTAATTGCTATCAATCTCTTTCTTATTCTGTCTACTACATCATTTCTTTAGAAGACGTTGTGATCAGATTCTTACTTACAAGTCTCATAAATTTTACATCTTTAAAATCAGGTATAACATGACCATATTATTTCATACCCTGTTTTTACCTCAACTTCCGATATATACAACTTTCGCTACACTAATCAGATCAGAACTCATAAGGTACCAATCAAAACCTTAGGATGTTGGCTACACTTTATTAGAAGAGATCATGACCAAATTGTAAGTCTAAAACTTCGTAAATTTCACATTCCAGAAACTGGTTCACATGACTTATAAAGTGTATACTCATAAACTACCTTCACCATTTCATGTATTCTTAACCCTGTAACGTAAATTCCATCCTTTATAAGTCATTACAGCATCAAAATAAACATCTTAAAGGTATTTCCTAGTACCTTAGAGCTTGAGTCGTAGGCTTTTTCTTTCTCTTGCACTTCTAGCTCTTAAACACCACAATTTCTTGAACAAAACACTACAATCTCACATGAATTTGGAGAGGATTTAGAGAGGAGAGAGATCTGCAAAAGAGAGCAGAGAGAACTTTGGAAAAGGGAGAGTTCTGTCGTGGTTAAGGCTACAAGCCGAAAACCCCTACTCCTTTATCAAATGGATCAACATGGAAGGTGGAAGGTCACGAGTGATGTGGAGCTTCAAGCATGAGGTGTTACCATTCAAGCTAACCATCTCTTAATCCACGTGGCACTTTTCTATTGGCTCATCCTTAATTAATCATGGATTTAATTTCCTAAAATTTCATTGAAAAGTTCAACATTTCAGAAATAAAGTGGTAACCTCTCATTCAAGGTGTCACCCTTAACCAGCCCGAGAGTTCAAAGTGTTAATCTTTAATCGTTTCATAACTTTTGTTCCACAACTCTGATTTTCATAATTCAAAAACCCATAGTTTCCTCATTGAGTTGACTTTAACTTTGTATAAGATGTAAACTTCAAAATAATAGTTTAACATAATCAAATATGGAAAAGACCGAGCATTGCTAAAAAAATCCATAACTCTATAGTCCAGATTTCCTTTACTAACTTCAAATGAGCCTAACTTCCTTGATAATGATTCATTTCTGATAATTAAGGTTTTAAATTGTTCCTTAAAAAGTCCACTATAACTTCTTAGAAGACACCAAATTCAGAAAATAAGTGTATGAATTGTTTAAAATCCATAATCGGTCGACCACATAAGAATTTATGTCGACCCAACCTACATTGTGTCGACCCAACCAAAACGGTTGTGTCGACCCCTCACTTTCCAGAAACGGATTCCTTCAGAGTTATGTCGAACACAAATTTTGTCGACATAACATACATTGTGTCGACATAACATACATTGTGTCGACTAAAAGAAGTTCCCGAGAATAACTTGTGTCGACCGCTCGTCTATTGTGTCGACTGAAACAAGTTCCCGAGAGTAACTTGTGTCGACCCCTCTTAAATCCTGGGGTCGACCCAAAGGGTTATTTTGTGTCGACCCACGTACAAAGTTGTGTCGACCGTCTTCCTCTCCAAATTTCTATCTAACTTGCAACACCCATAACTTTGAATTGAGTGATTTAAAAGCCATCTTTTTCTTATTAAGTCTACTTTAACTTTGTAGAAGACATAAACTTTAAATTCATAGCGTAAAGGTATCAAATATACAAAACACCACACATTGTTCAAAAGTCCATTTTTCATTTGTCTGGTTTTCATTCATTAACTTCTAACGTGCATAACTTATTCATCACAACTTCAATAGAATTGTTCAACCTATCAATCTTTTTTAAAATCAATTAATCTTAATAGTCAACTTAAGTTAACTTCGCTCATTATTCTACGTTGATAAAATTTAAGATATATGGAAAAAGTCGGGTGTTACATTGGTTGACACGGGTATCTGACTCATGTTATATTGTTGAATAACAAGCCTTTAATTATAAATTTACAGAGAATTCATGTGCTTTAGAGTCAGTTATGATTAATGATTAAATATACCAAGAATTATCATGACTACAATTTTAGAAAGACATGAAATCAAAAGTCTATGGGGTCATTTCTGTAACAGGATAACCAGCACTGAAAACAGTCTTTACATTGGGTGATTTGGTATTTTTATGATCCCTACCTAATTGACAACAACTTCTGTAATTATTATCGCTTTCATTATTGCTCCTCTAGTGGATATTGATGTATTCGTGAACTTGTTTCTGGATCTCCATTTTATGGAAACAATATTATTTTGGGTGTCATTATTCCCACTTTTGCAGCTATAAGGGTGCACTTTTACCCAATATGGGAAGCTGCTTTCGTTGATGAATGGTTTATACAATGGTTGTTCTTATAAAATAATTGTTCTACACTTCTTACTTGGTGTAACAGAAGCTTTTCTGATAGTATGCTTTTAGGAATCTTTTGTACTTTCAACTTTATATTGTATTCTAGGCTGAACACAACATCCTTGTGCACCAATTTCATATGTTAGGTCTAGCTATGTCTCCCTATTCAGTGTTATGCATGATTTCTTGGCAACTTCTAGTTTGATCAAGGAAACCATAGAAAAAATAAATCCACTAGTATAGATTTGGCCAAGAGGAAGAAACTTATAATATCATAGTTGCTCATGATTATTTTGGCCGATTGAATGATTATCGTTCTTACATTTGTTCCTTGTAGCTTGGCCTATAGTAGGCATTTGGTTCACTGCTTTATGTGATAGTCAAGGTCATGTAGTTAATACTTGGGCTGATATTATTGTACTAATCTTGGTATGGAAGTTATGCATGAACGTGCTGCTCATAATTTCCCTCTAGACCTAGGTGCTCTTGAAGTTCCACCTATAAATGAATAAGCCTTTCGTCTTAGTGTAGCGAGTTTTTGAAAGTAAAGAAGCAATAACCAATTTCTTTATTCCCAAGAGAGTTGGTATTGCTCCTTTACTTTTTATTTTTTATTTATTACCCATTATTTTTTGTACTTTACTTCAACGTATAAAATGGTATTTGAATATTCAATTTTTGTTATGTAGTTATTTTTCTTTTCTATAAATTCTTGTAAGTCTTTTATGAGTTTTTTTCTTTATAAAAATGATCAAAGTTTCCATTTCTTTGCTTCTTCTCTTTCTTCATAATGCTCATAGTTAATTTTCTTTTCTATATATTCTTCTTGTCAGCCTTTTGTGAAAATCTTATTTATTTTATCTTATCATTTTTTGTGTTTTTTTGTAAAGAAGAAGAAACAAATTCTATATTCTTTTCTATTGACGACTAAGAATCAAATTATCGCTATATTTATTCTTTTTTCTACTTCTTCCTCCAAGTGCACGAAACCCCAAGGGTCGCAAATTTTTTCTACCAACTGGGGTCATCCAGCTCTTTGGAATTAGTTTTACTACAGCACTTGCTATAAGACGTTTACCTAGCCAACATTTAGATCCAGCTCTTTCCAAAATTTTCTGGTTCAACCCAACATTTCCCACTTGTATGATTGTTGTTGAGAAATTTCTGGATATCAAACGGACCTGCCTAGAAGGTAATTTTAATGTGGCATATTTCCCTCTTTTGCAATCAGTTTTGGTACAACACTTGCTACTCTAGCTAATTGTCCACCCTTTCTAAGTGTTATTTCTATGTTACGTATGGTTGTGCCTAAGGACATATCGGTTGAAGTAGATTCTTCTTTTTAATCAATCAAAAGTCCTTCCCAAATTGTATAAGCTTCTTCCAATGCATAAAACTTTTTGGATGTAGATGATGATACCGGTACATATGGATCGGATGCATATCATATCATTCTTATCTATATCGTATAATGAAGTATCACTTGAGTGGATATATATGTCAAATCACTTATGTTAGGATCTTCTAAGTCCTAGGTCTTCATGTTCCTTCATCTAGCTTATGTTCTTCATGTAGCATTCAGACCAAATGATTCTACGAAATTACGTCGATACTTCCACATATTATGGGTAACGTAGGAGACATTACCATTTTCTCCTTGAGAATCTTTGGAATTACAACTGTTTAACTTTAAATTTTCCTTTGACCATCAAATGAAATGTTAATAACTCGTCCTCCTCTCTTTGAAACAATGGCCGCTTTTGGTTCTTTCGGTGCTTGAAATAATTTTGTCTTCTTTATATTACTATATCTCTAGAGTCAATAATTAGGTATGGAGAACTATTGAACTCAATTACTTGTTGACATTACTCTTCAGTTTTTAGTGGAGGTCTATCCTGTAGAGGTATTCCAGTCGAATCTTCTAAGCTTTTTTGAGAACCTAATTGGTTACTTCCATTTACATAAGTCAATAGTTTGAATTGCACTCAAAGGTAGGGCATTTTCCATATTTATAGGAACTTTTGTACCAGAAATATTAGTATCTCCAATTACAGCCATCTAGGATGTAAAATATATATTTTCTCAACATCCTAATAGTCTATGAGACAAATATATGCATTTCAATTAGAGTCGTATTCAAATAGAAATTTAGTCTTTCGACCCTCGTTCATGGTGAATAACCAAATTTCAATTGAAATGAAGTCTTTAGGATAAATCAATCCAACTTAGAAGGACTCAATGAAAGGGAATCAATTCAAATCATGGACATCTTTTTTCTATCAAGAACGTTTTATAAAACTCTTAAAGTCTGAATTTAGAGTGTTCTACTTTCACACAATTCATAGGGCTGAACAAGAAATATCTATTTCACGATTAAGGGTGTACTACTTTTTGTAGTAGTGGTTCTTATATATCCTATTAACAATCAAAAGAGGGTCGAAAGACAATTTCTATTTGACAAGGTTTCTTCCTATACCTATGAATTTCATTGGACCCAAAAATGATACATTGGATGAATCTTTTGACATCAATAGGTTTATTGTTTCGCTCCTGAATCTTTCAAAGAAAAAGAGATCTTTAAAGCTCTTTCCTAGATCAAAAAGAGAGTACTTGGGTTCTTCCAACAACAAAAAAGTGTATTGTGCATGAATCTAACTGGGATTTTCGGTGGTGGAAGATATCTAATGAAACCGTCGTTGGAATATATCTCATTGAAAGAGAAATACATCAAATATCTAGAGTTTCTTTTTGTATATTATCTGGATGATCAAATCAGCAAGGACCATGATTGAGAATTGTTTGATTGTCTTTCTCCGAGGAAGAGGCAAAACATAATCAACTTGAATCCAGGCCAACTATTCAAAATCTTTTTAGTATTGAACTATCTTCCTTATAAGAGGACTGTACTAGAATCCTTTGAACACAGTCTCCACTTATGCTAATAGTGCTCCTTTTACTACAAACAATGGATTTGATTTTAATCGCAACAATAAAGGAGGAGGACCAAACAATCAAAATAAAAGTAGAATTATATATTATTAGTGTCATGAGCTGCGTCACACAAAGCGCACTTGCAAAAATCGTTATGCATATATTGCAAATTCTAATACTGCACCGGTCTCTTTTATTCTCGTTTATGCATATGAATTTGCTAAGTCGCCCCAATCATTAAATTCATCATCCTCTTCCATAACATCCATGGTGGAGACATGTAATCTAAATACATGTCTTCTTTTGTCATCCTCAAAATAGATCACTGATTACGACATCACTGACCATATGACAAGTAACCCCAATCTTTCTTATACATATCAATCACAAATACCTTCTACTTTAGCTTATGGCTTCACTTCATCCATTATTAGCTCTGGTCAGTCAAACTTACTCTTTTTATTTCTTTGTCTAATGTCTTGAATCTGCCTCAATTCTCTTTTAGTTTAATATCTGTGAGTAAAGTGACTCATTCTCTCAGTTATTGTGTTTTATTTTTTCCTTGACCGTGGTCTCTTTTAGGATCTTACAACAAAGAAGATTAATAATAAAGGGCTTGAATCTAGAGGTTTCTACATTCTTGACACATATTTGCCTCAACCAATAGCTTGTACTGGAGTATTAACTTCTTTAAAAGTACACTTTCGTTTAGGACATCCTTCACTTTATGTTTTGAAGAAATTATATCATAAATTTACCAATTTATCTTCTTTAGATTGTTAGTCATACCAGTTTGCTAAACATCATAGTCTGTTATCTTATCCTCGAATGAATAAGCAATCTAACTTTCTATTTGAAAAAGTTTATTCGGATGTTTGGTTCATGTCATGTTACATCTCAAACTGGTTTTAAGTATTTTTACTACTTTTGTTGATGACTATTCTTTTGTAAGTTTATTTTATTTAATGAAATCTTGTTCTAAATTATTTTCTCATTTTTGTGCCTTTTGTGTTGAGGTCAACATTCATTTTCATACTTCTATGCATCCTTTGAGAAGTGGTAATGCTAAAGACTATCTCTCTATCACTTTTTCCCACTAAACCTTCGTTTGTCATTGAACAAAAGATATTTGACAATACACGCTTCATTCGTGATATTTGTCCTCTAGTAGTAAAATTAGATCTAAAATCGCTTAAATGTGGCTTTTTAGTGTTGGGAAAAACTAATAACTTTGGAATAAGGAGAGACTTAGAGAGTTTAGAAGAAAAGATCAATCTATTTACTCAATTTTTGGGAGGGTTCTATCAAACTCTAATACATCACACCTATTTATACTAGTGGTACCTCCTCAACTAATGGCTAGGATCAAACCACCTTAATTCTAATCTAATTATCATTATTTAGTTTTTAGAAGGTTCTATAATCTTCCATAAATTTCTCTACCCTTCTAGAAGGTTCTAGAAGCTTCTACTAGTTTCTCTAACCTTCTATAGGTTTCTCCAACCTACTTCAAGTTTCTCTAGCCTTCTAGAAGTTTCTCCAACCTTCTTCAAGCTTCTCCAAGCTTCTATAAGATTCTTCTAAGAAATCAAGTTCATAATTTTCAACATCCCCCCTTAAACTTGATTTCTTGTTACTCCAATTAAAGTTCACAACCTCACGAAGTCTTCTTGTCTTTGAATTCCCTCTCTATCCCTGCCGTCTTCCATCATTTGCTGACATGAGGGAAACAGGTTTGAACCCTTCTGTTTCTCCAAGTTCCTCTCCCGTGCCATCTTTGCCTTGTGGCCATTCCTGCCACCCATTGCAGCGGGTGTTGCCTGTTTATGGCGGATTTGCATGTACAGGTTTCGCTCTCTCCCTAGCCCCGTGACCCGCCCCCTTGTAAGAGTTTGAAGTTTTTCCCATGCTTTCCTTCCCATCTTTGCTTCTGAAATCTTTTCAAAAGCATCTTCATCTATCCGTTGATAGATGAGATAGAGAGCCTTCTTGTCTCTCTTTTTTAAGTCTTTCAAACTATCCATTTGATTTTGAAATAGACTTGCATCTTCCCATTCTTCCCTTCTCATCTTTGCTTTTGAAATCTCTTCAAAAGCATCTTCATCTACCTCTTGATAGATGAAATAGAGAACATTCTTGTCTCTCTTTCTTGATTCTTTCAAACCATCTCTTTCAGTTTGAGATAGACTGGCATCTTTTTCTGGCTCGGTGTGACCTTTCTCGACTATTTCCCACACGTCTTGCGCACCGAGGAGGGCCTTCATCTTGATGCTCTAATTGACGTAGTTACTATTTTGAGAGTTGGGACTTGCAAAAGAACCATACCACCATTTGCCATCTCTTCGGGAAGGATCTTCAAGCTCTGATACCACTTTATTGGGAAAAACTAATAACTTTGGAATAGGGAGAGACTTAGAGAGTTTAGAAGAAAAGATCACTCTATTTACTCAACTTTTTGGGAGGGTTCTATCAAACTCAAATACATCACACCT
The DNA here is from genome assembly GCA_003255005.1 of Begonia fuchsioides. Taxonomy (NCBI): domain Eukaryota; kingdom Viridiplantae; phylum Streptophyta; class Magnoliopsida; order Cucurbitales; family Begoniaceae; genus Begonia; species Begonia fuchsioides. The sequence continues at coordinate 93,612 of QAOC01041933.1, read as the reverse complement.
ATTTATACACGTGGTACCTCCTCAACCAATGACTAGGATCAAACCACCTTAATTCTAATCAAATTGTCATTATTTAGTTTTTAGAAAGTTCTATAATCTTCCATAAATTTCTCTACCCTTCTACAAGGTTCTAGAAGCTTCTACTACTTTCTTCAACCTTCTATAGGTTTCTCCAACCTACTTCAAGTTTCTCTAGCCTTCTAGAAGTTTCTCCAACCTTCTTCTAAGAAATCAAGTTTATAATTTTCAACATTTAGATATTATCTTCTTTAAAAAGGATATATATTTTTTGTCCTTAACTTGATTGGTATTTTGTTTCAGCTGATGTTACATTCTTAGAAAGTACTTCGTTCTTACCTACATGTCATGAAGAGAATGATGATATGTTAATCTATCATATTATTCCTCTGACACCCATTCTTGCTCCACATACACTGGTTCAACCTCTTGCACTTTAAGTCTATTATCGTCGATAGAAGCTTTCAGAATCAAGTCCTGGACCAAGATCTTCCTCTAAAAATCAAATCTCTAATATTGATGGCCTTCCAATTGCCATTTGCAAAGGTAAAGGAAATTGCACCGACCCTATTTCTTCTTATGTATCTTATAGTCATCTCTCGGGTTCACCATCCTCTTTTATTACATTGCTTGATTCTATCTCTATTTCTTGAACCATTAATGACTCATTATCTCATCATAGTTGACATATTTCTATGATTGAAGAAGTAAATATTTTAAATAAAAATGATTCTTGGGACTTGGTAAATTTACCAGTAGGAAAGAAAGCTATTGGATACAAATGTGTATTTGCAGTTATGACTAGTCCCGGTAGATCATTAAATAAGTTAAAAAGCTCGTCTTGTCACTAAAGAAGATGTTCAAACTTATTGGGTACATTATTCCAACATATTCTCTCATGTGGTGATTTGCCACGACCCAAGACGGAACTTTGGGTGTTGTTCTCGGATTTCTTGAAATGATAGTTTCGGGAGGCCAACTTAAAGGGCTATAACTTGAGCTATGGTAAAAGAAAATGGAAGAAACCAGTGGCGTTGAAAGCTATATGACTAGTTTTGTGCCTTAGAGTTTCATGCAAAGAGGATTATCAGAACGTAAATGGTGGAAGAAGAAATGGGCAGAGGTCAGTGAAGATAGAAAAGTAAGGTAACCGGAGTCGGAAATCCAAGGGAATTGAAGATGAGTTATGTGGAGTGCAACCTTACCTGAGTATCCATCGAATGGTGGCTGAATGTATACAGCAAGGTCTAGCTTTTCGTAGTTCGAAAGGGAAGCAAAAAGCACGAAGAACACACTCTCAACAATTGGATATTACTCAACAATGGAAGGAGTCCTGAGGAGGAAACTCATTCCAAGGAAGAAGTTCAATGACTATACGTTTCATTCAACCAAAACTAACTATGAAATGCGAGGATGAGGGATTAATACCCCTCTCTGAAGGCCTTTTAGGTGTGGGAGCCAAAAGACATTAAAAAACAATGCTCAAAATGGAAAAAAAACAAGGGAAAAAGTGTGGGAGGCACTACCTTTGGCATGGGCAGATTTTGACATGTTTGGTCTCCTTAGTGTGGTCCCCTCCATCTTTTTATAAGCTTCAACAAAGAAGAACATGCTACTTGGGTTGAGTCTTGACTCCAAGATTAGGGAGGGCTTGGTTTACTCCATATGGAGCAACCAACTGAGTTTGTTGCTTAGAGGGAGTATGAAAAATTTTCTTAACTCTGTCGATCTTTATATGGTTCAAAAAAGGTCCAAGAGCTTGGTTTGATATTTAGTCAATCAGTTGAAACTTTTGAAATGACAATGTGCAAATTCGATCATTGTGTCTTCTACAAAAAATTTATTAGTGACATAATTCATTTGGTTGCATATGTTGATGATATTATCATTATTGAAAGTGGATTATCCTATACAGCTCATAAAAGATGGTAAATTATTTGAAAGATGGGGCAAGACCAAGTTAGCTTATGGTTCCTAGTCCACAACTCATAAAAGATGGTCAATTATTGAAAAATCTAGAGAGCTATAGAAGATTAGTGGAGAAGATTGCATTGTGACTTTGTTCCGATATTTCTTATCTTGTTAGTATAGTAAGTCAATTGTTGGCTTCACTAACAGTAAGGCATTGGCCAGCTTGAGAACAAATTTACATTACTTAAAGAAAGCTCTTGGACGTGGTATATTGTATGAAAATAATGAGCATACCATTATTGAATGTTTCTTGAATAAAAATTGGGTTGAATTCAGAATAGACAGAAGATCAATAACGGGCTATTTTGTATTTGTTGGAAGAAGTTTGATCTCGCAGAAAAGTAAGAAACAAAGAGTTGTTTCTGTTGACTTTAAAAGAGTGTTTAAAGCAATCAATTATTTTTTATGATAACTATGTAAGATGAGCTTGAAAGATAAAATAAACACCTTACAATGCTTATATTAGACTTATCTATTCATGAGAAATACCACAATTAAAGTCTAACAATTTGTTTAAGTGCTGCAGAAATTTCATATATATATGCAGTTTGTGTCGACCCCTAGCTAGTTTGTGTCAACCCTTAGACAATCCAGAATAGTTTGTGTCGACCCTTGTACAATCCAGAAGCTCAGTCTTTCAGTGATTGCGTCGACCCTTAGAGTGTTTTTTGTCGACCCCTGTTCAAAACAGAAGCTCAGCCTTCATACATTGTGTCGACCCATAGTGTTTGTGTCGACCCTTAAGAAAATCCAGAAGCTAAGTGTATATTGTCTCGACCTCTCATAAGTCTTGTGTCGACCCCTCGTAGCTGACTGCAACTACATTTTGTGTCAACCCCATATTACTTGTGACGACCCTAGCGTTTTCCAGAGACGAATTCTTTAGAAGTTGGGTCGACCGCACAAATATTGTGTCGACCCCAACAAATTCCAGATAAGACTTTGTGTCGACCCCAATAACTTTGTGTCGACCCAATCCAGCAGATCAGCACCAACAGGCAGAAAACTCTCAACGATTATATTATTTCTGTGTCTATCGGCTAGTGCTTTGTCTCGACCCCAACAAGATTTGTGTCTACCCAACTGGACAGATCAACAGCAAATCTATAAATAGATGAAGCGATCTCATTTGAAGAGAGAGATTTTCACGAGAGAAAACTACGTTGAAGTGCTGTCAATTTTATCTCTCAAACTTTTACTCTCTCAAATCCTAGTACCTAAACTTTTATATCATTCTTGTGATCGAGAGAGTCAGTTTAGAAATCGTACAAATTGTTATAGTTCTCTTTGAGCGATTATTGTAAAAGGGGTGATGCTCCTTCAAGAAAGTGTCATTGTAAAAGGGGTGACGCTCCTTCAAGAAAAGAGTCAAAATGTTTGGTTGACACTCGTAAGTCAATCGGAGTGAAGCTCAAGGTTTGAGTGGAAAAATCTTCAAGGAGGTACCTTGAAGCACAGACGTAGGCGAGGTTGGCCGAACCGCGTTACCAATCTGGTGTCACTCTCTCTCTCTCTAAACTTATTTATTTGTTTAAGTATTCTGCACTAGAGTTTAGAAATAACTAAACAATTCGCACGAACTTGACCCCCCCCCCCCCCC
>QAOC01041933.1:0-89974 GCA_003255005.1 Begonia fuchsioides | reverse complement strand
CCCCCCCCCCCCCCATCCCCCCCATTTAGGTTAATCTCGATCCTACAATTTCTATATCTAGTACAAAATCATAATACAGGGCTATGACTTAAGCTGCATGTGACATTATGTGGATTTATCATTTATTGGAAGAAGTTGGGATTAATGCTTAATTACACGTTATGGGGTGATAACCAAGTTGCACTTCATATCGCCCCAATTCCAGTATTTAATGACCGCGCTAAACATATTTAAATTTATTGTCACTTCACTCATGAAAAAATAGAAAAAGGTAACCAGATATGTGAAGCCTAAAGATCAAGTTGCAGATTTATCGACAAAAGCTCTGAATTGAAATTAGATAAATTTTCTCTAAAACAAGCTATGAATGATTAGCATTTATGCTCCAACTTAAGGGGAAGTGCAAGAAATATGTAAATATTTAGTTTTCTAGTTCGATTAATGTTTTCCTAATTAGATTTATGTATTATTTTCCTTATTTACAATGCCCATCTTTTCGTACTAGCACTATTTTTAAATGAAGAGGGAAAAATAAAACTAAGACTGTTTGTAATGTCTGGTTTTTATTAAGCCAATTTTATTATAAAACATTCACATTTTAGAAAATGATCATTCAAAACTATTTTTAACATGTAGCAGAAAAACTATTGTATTATCATTCAAAGCAATAATAGCGTATAGGTCACCACTTTCAATTGCATTTCGTGGGTTGTTTTCCATGTCAAAATTGTCATTAAAAACTCAAGCACTTTGACATGGCAATGCTTCATCGATCATCATTATTTTCTCATCAAGTTCATCCATGAGTATAATGCATAGTAACCAATAATATATAAAACATGAAGTGTGCAATGCATTCTTTTCAAACAAAATGAAATTTTATTTTCTTTTCATTTTTTTCTTTCACTTTAGTGACTAGTCACCGGGTGTAATTAAGTTGAGAAGAGAGTAGACACCATTTGATCCAAATTATGGGGAACACCCAAACTCAAACCCTGTCTCATAACTATTTATTTTCATACGTTCATTAATTTGAATCTTTCTTACATTTGATTGTTAGGGCAACCACGGGAGAGAGTAGGCACCTGAAAGTCTAACTCAAGCTTCACCCGCAAGAACCCTTGTCGTGAAAACTTATGCACGAAAAATAATTTATTGTTATTTTTGATAAAAAAAATGATACATAAAATGAGTGAGCAGACAAAAACATATAACATTCTTAAAATCAAATCCTTGAAGCATAAGATAATCATATGCATCCCACGCTGTAAAGACCAGCAATTTATATCCTTAATTCTAACGAGATGCAATTATCATTAATGTGAGCATGCTAATACACATACTTGACAAGAACAGAATCAGACAAAAGCCAAACCATAAAGTTTGGTCCAAACCAGTCTTAGTTTTTCTCAATAAAATAAAATGAAATAAATTCAATATCAATAAAAAGTAATAGCATCTGAATTAATTAAAATCTAACAAAATAAAAACATAATACTTAGTATAAGAATTTGAAATATAAATAAAAATTAGATTAATATAACTACAAAATTATAGTAATAATTAATTATACTATGAGAAAACTTTAAGACGTAGATTTACCGATATTATCCACTACTTCATTAATCGTCAATTTTAATTGACATTCATATGGTTTGGCCTGAGTTTTTCTTGAAACATAGCAAAGGACCGATAAATTTCGGTCTTAAAATTATAGGGCCATGACCAAGATTAGACATGATCTAGAGAGACTAGAATCGAATCAAGACATTGTGATTCATTCCAGTCCATCAATTTGGATTGGTTTTTTCCACCCCCTATGTAATCTTATGAGTCTTAACATAATGGATTTTTATCCCTTCATAACCTATACAAAGATCACATTAATAATCCACTAAAATATTATTCACTATTTTTTAGCAACTTACAAATACAATATCTTATTGAATAAATCTCGAAATATTCAAGAATCCAAATCTCACTCCACGTGTCTAGTGTACCATGGTGAAAGGGCTTAGCAATTGAATGTTGCTAATTTTGGTTTTTAACACAAAATTCGTAGCTGCAAAAATTTGGTAGTTTTTAACCAACTTTGACAAAACATGCATAAGCAAGTGCAAATTCATAACTTCTTCCATATAGAAATACAACTATATCATTAAAACATGATTAACTGTTATTTATATAGAACCATCAACTATAACTTGCAAATTATATGCACAGTCCACAACTAACTTATAAAACTATAAGTTATTTAATATTTCTCAATTATCATTAATTTGAGAATGCTTATACACATAATTGGCATGAACCGGATCAAACCAAAACAAAACCATAAAGTTTGGTCTAGTCTGGCCTTAGTTTTTCCTAATAAAATAAATTCAAGATCAATGAAAATTAGTAACATATAAATATATTGAAATCTAACAAATGAAAACATAATACATAGCATAAGAGTATGAAGCATAAATAAAAATTAGATTAATATGACTACAAAAGTATAGTAAATTTAGCTTGAAGGTAAATTTAGTAAAACTTGATGTTCTACTTATGTTTTATTAGGAAGAGATTCACTAAGATCTTACTTGGTAAGTTGCTACATTCACATAAGCATTCCATGGAAACCTACAAAATAAAAACTTACTAAACCGTTAGGAAATTTTAGTGTACAATTTAGATGATTTTTCCTCAAATACAATGGTTGGAATGAATCATCAGCGCTTGGAAATAACTTTATCTATTTCTATTTTTAAAACCCCTCAAAACTAGCTTACAACTATAGAAAATAAGTTTTCAACTCACACTTGATTCTCCATTTATTTTTAGATTGAAAGTTGCCATCATGTGGACATTGCCATACTTGAATATCTTGATATACCCAAAATATGTTTCTCCATCAAAACCTATAATCAGCCTTGATAGAGTGTTTCTCTATGGACCTCGTGACACATCATTCTCTCACGGTTGTGGAAGATTTGACCTCACATCCAGGATCTCCCTTAATTGAATATCAACTTGATTTTCTTTCGATAGTAGTGGATGTTCCTCTCTTTCCCAAGTGTGCCAAGCAATTTGCCAAATAAAGTAGATGAGTAGAAAGAAAACCTCGTTCTCGGTTCTTTGATTACATTTTGAAACAGTATCAAAGCAATTTTAACAATGTGTAGGCAATATTTGCTAATCGCACATGCATAATTTCAATCTCCAAAATTCTAAATATCATAACAAACGTTTCATCACAATTTATCCCAAACACCTAAGCTCTTTTGCTTTGGCTTTCGGCGGGTTGATATTTATTAAGGTCTTTGCCTTTTATACTCCCATGGAAGGTCATTATCTCGTTTTTAGCCTCAATTCTATGTTGTTTGCTTAGAAGATGTAGCCTAGTATTGATGTTCGGAATAACATTAACCGTAACTATTACTAAATGAGTAAATGATACTATATTACAAGTTTTTTTACCATTTATCTTGTAACTAAGTGCTTCTATACAAATTCGTTTCCAAATATTTTTTTTTCGCTCTTTTTAAGTCATTCTAATTTGAGTTCCTAATCTTCAAACATGCTCTCCGACTGTTACCTATCATTACAGTGTGCTTTGCTATTATCCAATTACAATGTTATTAATTTCTTACAAACTTTTTTCGTTGACAACAAAAAATATAAATAATTTTGTGGGAATATATGGTAAAATAGAAATAATACTTTATTAATAACCTAATCAATTTGCCCATGATTAGCTGTTTGTTGTCCTTCAACAAAAAGTTCTTCTATAAACAACATAATATTATTATGCATTAAAAATAAAATATAATAAGTTCGGGACAGACAATTATACAATGTGCTTATACTTGGTTAGACATTTTTGTGTTACATGCAATGAATGAGAAATTTGACTAGTCAGAGTAATCAAATTGTGAAAAGTATTAAATCTGTCCAGGAAAATGAACGACTCATACCCATAATTATCATGCTTAAATATTAATTAAAATTAAATCTCTACATTAAATTCATGTAGCATACAATTAGATAGATGTGTCAAATAAGCCGCCTCAGGCGAGCCGAGTGTCACGATCCTATTTTCAAAGTAATCAATAAGGGTCGTGCGACACTCACTATCACGATTATTCTTGGTTAGCTTACGAGTGTGTCAACGGCACCAAGTATTTACGTCGTTAGTAAGGGCGTTTATGTCTAACGAATGAATAATTAGTGAGTGAGATTAATCGAAAAGTGAGTCATTGAACATAATGTGTATGAAGAGAGTTGTAAAAAGAATGGTCTTTAAATGCTAGCAAATTACCGCGTTTGTTATAGGTGAACAATTGGCTTTCAACATATCTTCCATTCTAAAGTGCGATTCCGGTCATATTAATTACAATAAGAGTAAACATATTATGTGGTCGATGAGTCACTTCTTATTGGAAATAAAAATAAACAAGTAAAGATAGAAAATAAAACAAAAGTCATGGGTGGCCACGAGCAATAGGACTTAGTCCTGAACTTGACATTATCTCCTATTTGAGCAGTTGACACTTTTGTCAATGTATTTTCTTCTAGAACTCCTCAAGCTTCTCTATGTAGTTCTTCAAGTCTCCTGCTCTCTCCCAAGGTACTTCGTCGTCTCCTAGCCCCTTCCACCTAATGAGGTACTCCTTGTAGTCTCGACGACCAACTTTGATGTTTCAATCTGTAAGCACTTCTTCAACTTCTTTCTTCTTCAAGTTGTTGATGGAGATATCTGGCCTTGTGATAGTGTTCATTTGCTTGTCTTCGGCAACGTTGTGAGACTTCAAGTAGTGATTTAGGGTAACTATCATTTTACCCCATCAAATGTAAGACTATTTGCAGCGGATACATCAAATGTCAAATATTGACAATTTATTTTTTTACGGTATAACATTATTGTAACAGACACTTTATTATCATCATTAACTTTGTCAACTACGTTAATATTTTGCAAAAATTAATTTCAACTGATCAACAAACCAAACCATTCGGTTTGGTAGGTTGTTTCGATTCAAGTTATTTTCAAAAAATTTAATAGGGTTGGTTTTCAATTTGAAAGTGGGTTTTCAATTGGATTTTTGGATTTTTAAGACAATCTGAAAAATGAAACTAAAACCTATAATTTTGCATTTAAAGAAAAAATATTCTCTCTCTGTTTGTAGGAGGAACTCGTTCAAATGAAACTACTATTCTTCTTCCTAGTATTTTGTTCGAGTTTAGGCAACTCGTGTTCCCTTTCTCCTCTTCAGCCCATTGATGTCACTCCACTAATAATCCCCATATTCTCTTAGGCCACAACCACACCTTCCTTCCTTACTGAACCCTTGGACCACCGAGATCCTACTTGTAATAACCCAAAATTTTAAATCCCGAATTTCAAGGAAAATTTTTCGCGAAGTTTGACTAATCAATTATCGTATACGGAACGTAAATTTGTCGTATATGTCACGTGCGACGACTTAGTCAAACTAATTAAATTGGGATATCTCGGGACGAAATCGAGCTACGATTTTTAAATGTAACGTAAAAGCCGATTTTACGAAATAAGTGAACACATGATCGTGTCGGGATTTTAAGTGGAACGATGGAAATCGAACGAAAATCGAAAACATTACACAAAATAAATATTATATTTTAATAATATTATATAATATAATATTATTAATTATAATATTTATTTATATTAAATCAGAAGAAAGAAGGAAAGAAGAAGTAACTTCTTCTTTCCTTCCCTCCCCCGAAGCCGAGAAACAGAGGGAAACTGGGAGAAAAGGGAACGCGGGAGAACGACGTCCGTTCGGTGAGATCTTGGTGTCGAAACGTCCGCAACGAAGAGAGAGCAATCCCTTAAAACAGTTTCGGAGGTAAGTCCGTATTTTGGAGTAGATCTGAGAAAAACCGAGATTCGGAGTTTTAGATTTTGGTTTTTCAAATCTTAATTTCTCTCGAAAATATTGGTATGGTTGTGTTCGTCTCGTCGATACGAGCGTTTTGACATAAAATTCGTCGAAAACGAAGGTCAGATCGACGCCGGCGTCGATTTCCGTCGCCGCCACCGGCGTTGACCGGGTCAACGCTGACTAGGATGATCAGGGCAGCGTTGACCGGGTCAACGCTGACGTGGTAGTTGACTGAGGCTGACGGGGCAGCGTTGACTTGGTCAATGCTGACGTGGCGCGTTGACCGGTCAACGCTGACCGTTGACCGGTTCGGTCCGGTTTTGACCGAACCGGACAGCGTGTTTCCGGAGCCCGTTTTGGCGTCTTTTTGCTCAGTTTTCGATTCTCTTCTCTTAGACAATGTTTTTGGGATATTACAGAGGAGTTTTACGAAATTGATCCGAGCCCGGAACGCGAAAAGAGGATTAAAAAGAAAGGGAAAACGCCCGTAAAAAGAGGTAAGTCATTTATATTTTCTGCTTTAATCCTAGATGCATGTTTTAAAGTTGATAATAACCATATTTTGGTGGTTGACACCCAAAACGACGTGACGCACGTCAGTTTTAAAGTATCAAAACTTATAATCCAGATAGGGCATGATTTATATGGTTGATTTGCATGATTTAAATGATTGATATTTCATTTGTTGCCTATCTGGATGGAAGTGGATATCGAATTGAGTTTCGGATTTCCACGTTTATTTAGAAACTGGATTTGGTTTTATAAATGTGGATTTTGTTTGAAACGATCGGCCTCATTCGTCGGAGTTGGTAGGGTTGGTCAGGTGATCGACCCCATTCGTCGGAGTTGGTAGGGTCGGTCGGCCGGTCGGCCCCCTTCTTTCGGAGTTGGTAGGGTCGACCTATGTCTTATCACTTGATGTGATTTTGGATGGTGATGGGGCGGTGATGACGCGTTCCCTGGGGCACCTTAAATCTCCCTAAACCTGGCCAGAGTTTTCTGCATGCGTGCAGGGTACGATGACCGGGATTAGAACCATCTTAGTGGATTGCCCTAGGTACCCAACGGACTGTGTGCCGTTGTTATTTGACCCGGGTAGCTAACGGTAGGGTTCTTGATCGGTATCGTGTAACGGTAGCTTAGGTCGGGTACACCTTACCGGGAGGCCTTTGGATGACAGTGGGCTGAGGCAACTGTGGTTTGATCCGGGTGGTAAAGGATGATACCCAGAGAGGACCGGCACCGGGATTTCTTTCTGACTCATGAGATGGTGAGTCGTTTGCCCATCTTTCTGTGGTGTGCCGGGGTGGTCCTTGTATGACACTCCTTTTTCACCGGTATTTGATGTATTTGATGGCTGTGAGGGTATTTTGTACTATAGTCACCTACGTATGTGACGGGTTTTCTAAATACCTCACAGGGGCCCGATGGGCCGGGTTTTTCCCAAGGGAAAATGATTTGTTTTTATTGGGCTCGCAGAGCCGAGATTTGAAATGGCAAAATATGCATGATTTTGATTGAATTTCAAAATTCGTGCATCATATAGAATAGATCGCGATTTTTGGGAAAAATGTTGAAATCTAAGTTTTAACCGAAATGCATTAAATATAGGTAACTTACGAGTTTGTCACTCACCCAATCGACAATATTTTTTTATCAGGCTAGCAGTCGACTTTGGAACTGGTAGATATTTCTTGGAAGAATCTCTTTAATATTTTCATTTGTTATAACTGTTAAGAAATTGTAAGTGGATATATTTAGATAATATTTGTTTCGATTTGGTTGTATTAATGATTTATTTATGCTATGAATTAAAACTCTTTGCTTAGGCTTTCATCTCTCCACACTGGGTCACTGCCATGCGTGAAGAGATCAATGCCCTCCATAAAAACAACACTTGGCCCTTAACACCTCTTCCTATTTGTTTCAAGCTTCAAGGAATAAGTTCCATGCCAGTCGTCCTTGAGCTTGTGGGGGGCACTTTGAGTATGAGTATTTGGTTGAGTCGTCGTTGGGCAGTGCGTGCAAATGTTTTGTTAGAATTCTCCCTCGTACATTCTTACACGTACATCCTTTCTCCTTTATATATTCTGCTCATGATTGCCATGATCCTTTTCCAGAATATTCTTCTGTCTATGTTTATCAGCTTTCTCAGTTTGTGCTTCAACCAAGCCGTAGCCATGGTCTGAAATCAATGTTGCTCCTTCTCCTGAGCAGTATGCACTTGTTTCAAGTTCGGTGCCTCGTTTTCGGTTTTGGTTTTTGATGGGTTTTTGTTTTCTCGGCTTCATTTCGTTATGCTTAGATTTTGGCTTGTACTTAGATTTCGGTTTTTAATTGCTTTGGACTTCGCATTTTTCAGTTTTTAGTTGGCTGTCTTTGGCTTTTAGTTTTACACCCCAAATACTTTCTTAATGTGCATAATTAAAAAACAAATGACATCATCGTTCACAAATATTAGATGTCAATTAATAATTTAATCCTCAAATGAACAAAGTTGGTTAGAGTCCTCACGATTTATTTTTCGGGTTTCAAAATTATCAAATATTAATCAATTAATTATAGATTAACATCAATTTATTATCATCAGTTGATAAACTTATTAGCAAATCATCTATTAATCAATTATTTATAAAAAAATAGACATCATTAAGTACCATTAATCATCAACCAATTGCTTAATTACTAAATAATCATCACCTAATATAATAATATAAAAAATAAACGTAAGCTAAACTTTCATAAACATCATTATTTTTTCTGTTTTGATCGATTCCAAATAAAATATGGTAATAGACCAAAATATGGTTAATCCTCAAATGTTTTTACAATTAAAACATTTGAGTTGTCACTTTTTACAATTAAAACACGGAAGACATTACGTCGAACCCATCGAAACGAAGTCGTCGGTTAAGTTCAGTTAATTGTGACCAAAAAGTTACTTGTGACCAAAAGTATTTAAGTGCATACCGAAGGACTTAAAATCTTCCATGTTTTGAAGTGCTTTGTATATTTTTGCTTTGAAAAATTGTAATTATTAACTGGATATCATGTAGTTATAAGTGTTTTTTCAGTGATATCTCAAATGTTTTAATTGTAAAAAGTGACACATTAAATAATGCATGTGTTTTCAAATCTAGACTTTAGATTTTTGAGTCTTATCAATGTTTTTTATAACTCAATTTCAACATTTTGGTCTATTACCTCACTATCGATCACTCCAATTTAGAGTGATTGGGTAGATGAAAAAAATATTAAAATTAAATTGTAAGAAAAATTCAATTAACATAAACATAAGGATAGGGTTAGGGTGTTCAATGAATATGGGAGTGAATATGGGAGATAATCAGATAAGGTTAACTTGTCAAACCTATCCTTTGGGTTGGATCAAACTTGTTTCCAATTTAAAAAAATGATGTGAATCTAACCGTAAAAGACCTAAATTTTAGGTCTGCTTCAGTTTGGATCGGTTTACCAATTAGATTGAATGAAGATCTAATTTTTACAAATTATATTGTTGGATTGGACATGTTAATCGACCAAACCCAAATTTTTTAAGAAATAATTGAATTTTAGTTGGATTCAGAGAGTAACCGTCATATTTGAATTTTATGGAAGCAAGTTTAAACCCGAATCGAAACTCAAAATTTTAAACTGATTTGAATCAGATTGATCATCCAATTAAGTTGAGTGTAGATCTAATTTTTTTTCAAAACTAACCCACCTGATCGGATCATTTTCTTTCAAAGACCGCCTCGACCCACCATGTCTCATTCTTATCATTGATAATGGTTTGAGCTTATAGGCGGCAATGATACAATTATAAGTTTAATGTATGAGTCTTACTTTGAAATGTTAATTAATATAATTCAAAATTTAGGATATCAATTAAAAAAACTTCCAATCATAGGATGTTCATTCATAATTATTTTTGAAATTATAATTACAATTATTTACTAGGGGTGGGATCCATGGGTGGAGTCCAGTTTTTCCCCAAAAAATAACTAACCTGGTAGGCTCGGTTTTTTATCTATGAAAACCAAAGCATGTTCGACTCAAACATTCGGGTTGAGTTTGGTTATGTTTTAGTTAATAATTTTGGGCAAGGCTTCGAGTTTGACAAGTTTTGGCAGGTTGGATACGGGTTAATGGAGGTTGGACTTGGACAAGTCATTCTTCTTGTGTATAAGAAATTCATTACAAAAATATACTTTTAAATGATATAGCCAACTCAAATATCACATCTGCATATCAACCATACAAAACACAAAATCAAATATAAATATACAATACAAATAGTTGTTCCGACTATAATGGTAAAAATGATTTCCTAACTGAATTCATACTTTCAAATGAAATAGTCAAAATAGACACATCTCATCCATGTCAGATATCTTTACAAATATAAGATTCTCTACCGAAATAATAAATTCAGCTATGTTAAAAAAAATATATCGAATCAAATTCAAGCATTGTGAAATACAAAAACACAAAGTATTCAAATCCAAATATCATCTGTAATTGGTGTGGAGACATAATTTTTCCATCAAATTATGAATGACTATTGACTAAGATGCCTCATGCATTAGAAATATTAAATAAATTAAACTAAACATGTGAATCAGTAGGAGGTAAAATAAATATAATTTGATAATCACTTTGTAGATTACTACTCAAGTGGGACCCACGGTCAAGTTCATGTTATATTCTAATTAATCAATGTCGATTCAAAATCAGAATTATTTGGTTATTACCAGGTTGGTAATAATCGAATTTCAAATTATTTCACCGATCCAGACCTATTAGTTAGGTGGGTTCGGTTTGGTTTTTTGGGTCAACCCAAACCAATTGTAGCCTTATTATTTAGGTCCGATAAGAAGAGAAGGGTGCTGGCGGGAGGGGAAGAGAGTGAAAGGCAAGACAAGCTTAAGGGTTTGGTGTTTTTGAGAATGTTTTGGTCAGTGGAAGCGCAACATGAAAGCAGTACCCCTAACTGTGTTCTATGTTCTGAATAGTATAAGAAAATAACTCTAATTTGATTTTAATTTAGATATTTGTGCTTTCCTGATGGATAAATAAATTAGTCAAAATTTATTTTATCAAAATAAAAATAATCCTTTCTATAACTTGGTGTAGAATTAGAAATGACTAAAGTACAATAATAATTATTTTTTCGATTGCTACCAATCTATAAATGACAAGTACACAAACAATGAAAGTAATTAATTAGAAGGTGAAAACAATTAAATTGATTAAAAATAATGAAATTAAAATTTTAAGTTGACTCCTCTTCCCCGTATATTAAGGCGTGCCATCTTGAGGACATCTTTCCACGTTTATAGACTTGAATCTGACGGCTATTACTCCTCCGAACCCTCGTGGCTGTCATCCATACCCTTCATATTTCATTAAATGTCCATCAAAGTACAGCTACTAATAATATTATAAATTCAATTGTAACTATAATTGCAATTATTTAGACAATACTTGGTCGCAGCAGTAAATTGAAAATAATAAAAAATAACATAATTTTTACTTGATATATAATTAGGATAATCATTGGGCTGGGATCTATGAATCCTATATTCAAAACTTCAATTTTTTAAGCACCGCAAAAGATGAAATATCCGTAATTTAAATGTTTTTACTTTTTTTTAGAGAAATATAATTATTCTTCTTAGTTTTTTATTCCAAATTTTATAAATGAAATGGTAGTGTGTCACGTATGTCCACATATATAAATCCATAAACTATATGATAAAGGATACTCTGTGTGAAATATAAGCTATGCATTTCAAATTATTGATACTATTTTCAAAATCCATATTATTTAAGTTTTACATTTTATATTAGAAAAAAAGTTCTTAATTGCAACACAAAATAATATAATTACCGAAAGAATTAGTCTAAATTTACTTTCTTCATATCTTCTTGTCATAACTTTTTGATCAAATCTCGCAGCAATACGTCAAAAGACATGAAAATGATAAGAAATAATTATAAAATTACTCAAAATTTATAGGCTATTCATAAAAGTTAAAATACTAATTTTATTTTATTTTAAATTTGTATCCTTATTTTCTAAAAACAATCTTGTCGTAGTGGTGTCAAACGAGCCGGCTCGTTGAGCCTGCCTTGCCAAACGAGTTGAGCCTGTCGAGCCTATTCGAGCCGGCTCATTCGAGCTTTTTTCAAAAAAAATTGGCTCAAATCGGCTAGCGAGCCTCGAGCCTAAACGAGCGAGCCGGACCGAGCCAGTCGAGCCTGTCGAGCCTAAACGAGCCGAGCCAGACGAGCCCAACATAGAAATTTTGTTTTCGTATATTGAAGTTTTATAGCTTTCCGTATTATGTAATTTTAAATTTTGATGAAAAATTTATGGCTATTATTTTCTTCAATCCAAAAAAAAAATTACATGATAACGTTTGTATGTAGCGCCTCTATTATGCCAAAGAAACACGAAAACTATGGTATCAAATAAAAATGTCAAAAAAACTCCAAAACAATAGCATCGAAATATTGAATCAATAACATTAAACATATATAGCATCCGATTTGAAATCAATTTGTGAAAAGTTAACAATTAATAATCATGCATTGTACGAATCGAAATATAAGGTCGACACCTAGTTACGATGCGGTCGACACCTTGAATTGACCGTCGATAACTTCACATGTGGTCGACACCATAAAACGCTCTGTATTAATTTGTGGTCGACACCATAAATTACTTTGGAATGAGCTGCGGTCGACACTTTAATATGCGGTCGACACCATAAAATGCTCTGGAATGATTTGCGATCGACACCTTGGTATACGGTCGACACCTCCAACGTCCTGGCGAAGGTGCGGTCGGCACCTTCGTATATATCCGGTTGACACTCTATTCATCCGGTTGACACCAAGTGGATCTGCAGTCGACATCATGTAGCTATGTAGTCGACACCTTGTATCATTGCGGTCGACACTTACTTTTATTTCAGGAAAATGACTTTCTCATTGAAGAATGAAAAATTGCTTACATTAGCATTGCCGACATTAACATTGATTGCAATTGTTAACGTTTACAATAAATCACAAATTAACAGGCGTACAAGAAATTAAAAAATTCTTAAACTTCTAATGTACAACGTGGCAGCTAGTCTTCAAATTCCAAGTCAATCTTACAAACCACAGAAGCACATTGTGTAGTCGGATAATAAATTTCTGAGCATTCTTTGGTGACTTCAAAATATGGTTGCAAAAATTCGAGAAATAGATTAGTCAATCACAACTACACATATCCAAAGTAAAACATTGTGTCTTTTTACTAATAAAATCACAAATGACGTTCTAATACAGTCTAACATTTTCTAACATTAGATATGTTGAGTTCTACCAAGTTGAAACATCGGTTTTTAGTTTTCTAGATTTGAGGTTAGCCGCTTTACAAAATTCTCGATACTCTTGTTGTCGGGCGTTTGACGAAGAAATAACGAAATTGTACCTCTAATTGCATCAATATGCGGTGATACAAATTGCATGTCATCTTTAACAATCAAATTTAAAATATGACAAACATACTACATATGAAAAAAGAAAGATTGAGTACTATCGAAATGAAAATATTTTTTAAATTGATTAACACAAATATCATTAGCGGAAACATTATCTAACGTAATACTAAAAATTATATCTCTTATATTGTATTCTTGTAGAATACCAACAATTTATCGATAAATTGTGATACCACTATGAAGGTATTTACAACTCCGAAAACCTAAAATGTGTTTATTAAGTTGCCAATTCGCATCAATGAAATGCGAAGTTACAATAATATAGCCGAGTGCATTGAGTGCACTCTTACAATTTATAGAATTTCCCATAACAGCTACCTCTGGTCGACCTGTAGTATTTTCAAGGTCGACCGGATGTTACCGTTGAATATGAAAATTCTAGTCGTTATATTATACCGGTCAACTCTTTTTACAATGTCGGTTGCCACTTTGTCGTCTACCGGTCGACTCTTTGCTATCTGCGGTCGACACTTTCACTTACGATAAATACTTTGCGGTCGACATATATAAATGTGGTCGACACCTAAAACATTCTGAAACATATAGCGGTCGACACCTTCTTATGCGGTCAACCCACAAAAATTAAAATGTCGATTAAGTGTCGACCGCACTCCAAGTATTCCGAACCTACCGAGCCAGCTCGCGAGCCAGATCGGTTGGCTCGGTATTGCCGAGCCCACGAGTCAGCTCGAGCGAGCCGACATGTCGGGCTCGAACTTTGGCTCGAGTGACAGCCGAGCCCACAAGCCAGCTCGAGCGAGCCGACATGCCGGGCGGGAACTTTGGCTCGAGTGACACCTCTATCCTGCCAAGACTCAAAAAGGTATAGTAGATCTAAATCTCTTAAAATTATTTTGATTTTGTTTAAAGTCTGAATTCAGAAAGTATGATTAATCAAAAGAACCAAATTAAGCATTTTGTTTGATGGGATTTTTATGTCCTAAAAACTGTCACTAGCTCCTAATGTTGTTCAGATGTCATGTTTTTGGACAGAGAATTTAAGGTAAGTGAAAATTTTGAAACTTTCTTCACACTTTCAATGCGCGTTTCAAATCTCCCAGCTTTAATGGTGTTTTCTTTTACATTTACAGAGCCCAGCGAGTTTGCTTCTCGGCAAGACTTTAGACATCGTTAAGACTCTGTCTGACCAAGTCTTAGCTGTCATACAAGACTTGAAGATTAAAGGGTATCATCAAAACTTAATCTTTCTCTTACCAGACGTTTTCTCTCCCTTAATCAACTTCGTAATATCTCCAATTTGCCGATTTGTTTTTGTAGGTGTTTGTTCAGCTAACTGCCAATGAATAAAGGAAATTGATGGACTTTGGAGGAAGAAAATAGGAACGGAAACTGGGGAGAGATATAGAGAACAAGAATCTCTTTCGACAAGAAAAGAGGGCTCCTGCTGCTGCAGAGGACTCGAATCTCTTTCAGCGGAGCATTTGGGGCTCGGTTTTGGGAGGGGTTAAGATTTGCTTCTTATTTTTATCCTTTTTACTTATTTGTTCATTTTCTTGGGGTTCTTTTCAAGTTGGGTTGGACTGGAAATAAGGCAAAGAAGTTCATAGAATTCTTGGTCCTTGGATGCTGGAAGTTGTTGAAGCAACAGGTCGTAGATCCGATTCTGATCGGATCAACACTTGGTAGAGATGGTATGCATGTCTAAGATTCTGATTATATTTTTAAATTTATCACTTATTTCATGGAATTCTTGAGTATTTCTTAGTAATTTTGACAGATATTTTGTACTTCTCTGCCTCGATGACTGATCTGTTCTTGATTTGAAATGCTAATGTGGGTTATTACATTTTCTCCATTTGCTCACCTTGTTCAATATTTTTGGCATTGTTTTTTTATCAGTATCAACAAGCTTTGATGAAGCACCTCATCTGTCATCATTTATTTTTTAACTAGATATCTTGCACATTTTTCCTGGAATCCATGCTTACCGCCGTTTTTTTTTTTTTTTTATCAAATTATGGTTTTTTGTGATTAAATAGTTCTTTGAAGTAGAAATTGATGAGATTTTATCATTCGGATTTTGGTTTACCTCCTAATAATAAGACAACTTAGTGTTTACGGGTGTGAATTCAAGTGCCGTGAAGTTGCATGATTTTTCCAGTTCCATCCATTTATTCAGTGTAAATCCATTAATTGCTATTGCATTTAGAAGTCTTCTCTTTATTCGATACTTTGTGGATTTAGACCTAGCTTTTCCCAACTTCTTGTCTGAAAATTGATCGAGATGTCATTAATTTATGCAATACAAACTACTTCATACGAAAAAGGTAAATGGAATGGCAGCTAACTTCATGATTATGGTGCGATTTGATGAGCAAGTTTTAGCCCTATTGTGATTGTAGATACTGTTAGCTGTTGTAATCTCCTTATGGCATTCAAAGCTGACCCTTGAACATTTCAATCCTAGGCCACCACTGGTAGTCCTGGGGTTGGTTCTTTAGTGTGGTTGGAAGATCCTGAAGTTGCTTGGATTGATGGAGAAGTTGTAGAGGTTAATCATGAAGATATTAAAGTTCTGTGCTCCTCCGGGAAAATGGTGAGTGCTCTTTGTTGAAGCTTTCAGAAGAATTTTTTTTACCTGTATTTACTGGATCATACATGAACCACCAACAGTTTTATCATTTTATCCACTAGTAATTACTGGACTACGATTACCTAAAGTTTAAGAATTAAGGTAAAACATATTATGCTCTCTCTCGCTGTCAATCTTCCCCTGATTTCTTTTGTTTCCAGGTTGTTGTTAAAGCATCCAGTGTCTATCCAAAGGATGCAGAAGTCCCACCTTGTGGGGTTGATGACATGACGAGGCTTGCTTATTTGCATGAACCAGGAGTTCTTCAAAATTTGAGATTGAGATATGACATCAATGAAATATATGTACGTTGAAAGATGACCACAAAATATTTCATAATTTCTTCATCTTATATTTTTACAGACGAATTTCAGTTAAACTTTATTTCCCCCCTTTAGTTATGAGATTCTTTTACAATTTTTTTTTAAAGTTGACCACTGATGTAGTGAGAGCTCAGAGCTGACTCCAAATTTTGTTTAGACATATACAGGAAATATACTGATTGCCGTAAATCCTTTTAGAAGATTACCTCACCTTTATGATAGCCATATGATGACACAATATAAGGGGGCAGCCTTTGGTGAGCTGAGTCCACATCCTTTTGCAGTTGCCGATGCAGCATACAGGTTATTTTTCTTATTCTTGTAATTATTATTTGGGTTTTTGGTGCTAGGCAGAAAACATGAAATTCCATTCTACTTTATGCAGACTTATGAGAAATGACGGAGTAAGTCAATCCATATTGGTTAGTGGTGAAAGTGGGGCAGGTAAAACAGAAAGTACGAAATTGCTGATGAGATATCTTGCTTACATGGGAGGAAGGGCTGCAGCAGAAGGAAGGTCTGTTGAGCAGCAAGTTTTAGAGGTTAGGAAATCTTAGACTGATACTAGCATCTAATCTATCATGTTCTTACCATAATTTGTGTTCATTATAATGGTCATTTTTTCAAATCAAATATTCAATCCATAGTTTGTATCTCATTTCTTGTTCTTTTTGTGACTTGCAGTCCAATCCTGTTCTGGAAGCATTTGGCAATGCTAAGACGGTTCGAAACAACAACTCAAGGTGAGACAGTGGGAATCTTCTTCGATGTAAAACCCCATCATTTGGCCCTTTTCCATTTATTACATTGTCGGGAATGTTGCAGTCGCTTCGGTAAGTTTGTCGAAATTCAATTTGATCAAAATGGGAGAATATCAGGAGCTGCCGTCAGAACTTACCTGCTTGAAAGATCGCGTGTTTGTCAAGTGTCCGATCCAGAGAGAAATTATCATTGCTTCTACATGCTTTGTGCAGCGCCGCAGGAGGTAATTTGGATTATCTTTTTTGGGTAAAGTTTATTTGTTTGATGGTGAAAGAAAGTTAGGTGCTTGAAATTCATCCGCTATCTTTTACTGGCGATGCATGAGTTTGAGTGTAAAAGTAACTAAGTATAGTTTGGTTTCTGTGCTTGGGTTTATGTAATGTAATCAGATGCTCACATCTCTTCCGTTTCAGTTTCCTTACTTTGATCAAAGTCCTCATGTTCCTGGCATAGAAATTTGAAAAATAGAGTTTTTGTTGTCAATTTTCGTTTTGTTAAATCAATGTTGAACTTCATTGTGAATTTGAGTTGGCAATGATCATAGGCTTTTTCTACTCAATCTTTCAGGATATCGAGAGGTACAAATTGGGAAACCCAAGAACCTTTCACTATTTGAATCAATCAAATTGCTACGATTTGGATGGAATTGATGACCGCAAGGAGTATTTTGAAACAAGACGAGCAATGGATATTGTCGGAATAAGCTCAGAAGAGCAGGTAGTTTTCATGTAAATATAATGGGCCTAGCTTGCTGAATGTAATCTTTGTTTGTTTATAATTTAGGATGGGATTTTCCGAGTGGTGGCTGCGATTCTACATCTTGGAAATATTGAGTTTGCAAAAGGGAAGGAAGCTGATTCCTCTATGCCAAAAGACGAAAAATCTCGATTCCATCTTCAAACGGCTTCTGAGCTTTTCATGTAATAAGCAATTTATGTTAACCGTCTACACCCCATAAAAGATTATTTTCTTTCAAAAGAAAGAAATGCTGAGAAAAAAATATGTTCAGGTGTGATGAAAAAGCTTTAGAAGATTCTCTCTGCAAGCGTGTGATTGTCACTCGTGATGAAACTATCTCAAAATGTCTGGATCCTACTGCTGCAGTTCTTAGTAGAGATGCTCTGGCTAAAGTTGTGTACTCAAGATTGTTTGACTGGTATATACTGCTCTTATGAAAAAGTATTGGTGTCTTTGTCAATTTTACTGATTGCTGTGATTGGTTCTAATTTTTTCTTTTTTTGAAAATTTCTATCTTCAGGCTTGTGGATAAAATAAACAATTCAATTGGTCAAGATCCAAACTCAAAAGTTTTAATCGGCGTGCTGGATATCTATGGATTCGAGAGTTTCAAGACAAACAGGTGCTCAACTGGTATGCCTAGTGTTTTCATAATTGGCATACATTTGTTTTTGCTTTAACTGAAGTGGCATAAAACTGGTTTGGTGACAATGAATTGGAGAAATTTGTAGACACTTCTTAATTATTTTTATCACTTCTCTGATCCACTTGATATGGCACACATTTTTATTTGATTTGACGTGTTAAATAGATACTAAAGTTTCTATGTTATTCCTCCTATCTCTTATGTGGAAGTGAGAATTAAAAATATGCAAACCAGAATAAACTCGTTCTTGTTATCTCTTATGTGGAAGTGAGAATTAAAAATATGCAAACCAGAATAAACTCGTTCTTGTTATTGAGGTTTTAGTAAGCTCTGGGTCTGGTACTGTCTGGCTATTGTAAGAGTTGGGCATTTACATACTGTTAGTGATTCTGATTTCGTATCTGTTTTTTATTATTCAATTTCGCCTGATGGACTTCCGGTTTGGATTTTGTAGCTTTGAACAATTTTGCATCAATTTGACAAATGAGAAGCTTCAACAACATTTTAATCAGGTTGGTACCGGCCATATCTGTGATTTTTGTTTTCGTGGAAGTTGCATTAGTTATTGTCTTTGCCTCTTAGTCTATGGTTTGAAACATCTTTGGTGCAGCACGTCTTCAAAATGGAACAAGAAGAATACACTAAAGAAGAAATTGATTGGAGTTATATTGATTTTGTTGACAATCAAGATATTCTTGATCTTATTGAAAAGGTGTCCTATCGTGCATCAATCTTTCCCAGACAGGACAGAGTTCATAATATGCCTTTTTAATCTTTCTTTTCTTAAATTTTAAATATTTCAGAAACCTGGTGGCATTATTGCTCTTCTAGATGAAGCATGGTAACACAGTTCTCTTCATGCCAACTCTTTGTTTTGTTTTCCGTGGATTTATCTGTCTTGATGTCCTTATGTTGTTATTATTTGCAGTATGTTTCCAAGATCAACTCATGAAACATTTGCCCAAAAGCTGTATCAGACTTTCAAAAATCATAAACGCTTTACCAAGCCTAAATTAGCACGGACCGATTTCACTATTTGTCACTACGCCGGTGATGTTAGTTTACATTCGCATTGTTCTTTAGAGCTATTGTTCCAGTTTTGGACCTTATAAAGAGGATAAGAAAACGCATGGATCTGAAAAATATTGAATAATATTTAGGTAACTTATCAAACCGAATTGTTTCTGGACAAGAATAAAGACTATGTTGTCGCTGAACATCAAGCTCTGTTGAATGCTTCTACTTGCTCCTTCGTATCAAATTTGTTCCCTCCGTTGGCTGAAGAATCCAAATCTTCAAAGTTCTCTTCAATTGGTACTCGGTTTAAGGTGAGAATTCTCCTTAATTTTTAAGAATGTTTCTTGCATCTTTTTAGTATTTATGTTGTAACTTCTTCATGTAGCAACAACTACAATCATTGCTTGAAACTCTTAGTTCCACAGAGCCTCACTACATTCGTTGTGTAAAACCCAATAATCTACTCAAACCTTCCATTTTTGAGAATCAAAATGTTCTTCAACAACTGCGTTGTGGGGTAAGAAAGCTAAACCTTCTAATGGCAACTCACATATATTGTTGGTGAATTTTTAAACTCCTACTTGATTTTTTATTTGTCTCACTCTATCTTTATTTTAGGGTGTCATGGAGGCAATTAGGATTAGTTGTGCAGGATACCCGACAAGGAAAACATTTGATGAATTTGTTGACCGTTTTGGTCTTCTTGCTCCTGAAGCGTTTGATAGAAGGTAAATACTTTGGTTTTTGGTTATCAGTGACCTGAGATCGTTATCTGCTTATGTTGTCGATTGTTATATTAGCTCCGATGAAGTAACTGCTTGCAAGATGCTTCTCGAGAAGGTTCAACTTCAAGGATATCAGGTATCTATTTAATGCATATTGAATTGTCTCTTGGTGCAAATTATTGCTTTAAGCTTTATCTTTTATCTAACGTTATCTTACAATGAGAGTTAAGATTCTAAAGTAATTGGTTTTCGAATATTTATAT
Source organism: Begonia fuchsioides (assembly GCA_003255005.1). Lineage (NCBI taxonomy): Eukaryota > Viridiplantae > Streptophyta > Magnoliopsida > Cucurbitales > Begoniaceae > Begonia > Begonia fuchsioides. Next base: position 69,442 of record QAOC01041933.1, on the reverse strand, counting down.
AACAAGTCCTATGAAATGATCATCAAGAATGAAAATCAATTTCTTAACATAAAGTCTCAAACTTTATTACTATTTATTTTTGCAAATTAGTTGTTATGATCAGATTCATGAAGATTATCTCTAGAATAAGTGACAACTTCTCGTCCTGTTATAGAGAAACAAAGAAAAAGAAAAGATAATAAAAGAATAACAAATAAACTTGATTAATTGATAGATGGTTTTCCCCTTATTGCTGATGCCTATTAAATAGGCTACATAATCATCTAGTTTACTTTATGCAATATCTAAAATAAAAAAAACCTAATTTATTTTAGAAAATTAACCTAAATTAATAAACTTGATAATTAGAGAAATAATATTAAAAGATACTACTAAATTATTTTCTTGGAATATTGTTTCCCTAAGAAATAGTCGATTGGATTTACTTCTATAACATTACTCCCTTCCGTAACAAACAACTTGTCCTCTAGCTCAAATGAGGGAAACTTCTCGCAAAAAACATGAAGCTCTTCTCATGTGGCTTCTGCTAGAGTTATGCTAGTCTACTGTACTAATAACTCCAACTTGCCTTTGTTGAGTCTTGTCCAAAGTATCAAGGATGGTTCTAGGATAGTGCGACCGTCACTAAGTGGAGGTAAGGACGGTGTTGACGAAGGAATGTCGCCCTTAAATGGTTTCAACAAACTGATGTGAAAAACGTTGTGAAGACGGCAGTTGTCTGGTAGCTATAGTTTGTAGGTCACTTCCCCGATTCGACCAAGCACTTTGAATGGCCTGTAAAATTTCGGCAACAGTTTGTGGATTGTAAACTTGACCATTGTACGAGATCGAAAAGGGTGCAGGCGCAACAAGACCCAATCGTCGACCTGAAACACCACATCCCGATGAGATGAGGCGGAGGTAGTGCGTCGTTCAAAAGCGCATATAGGAGACTGCGGTTTAGCACGCGCACTAAACGACAAGTCAAGGCGAGGCTAATAGGAGACTGTGGTTTGGACTTGTTTCGTTGCATTGAATTGTTGTCCGCTGGTCTGGAAGGGACCGTTTAGTCTGGTAATAATTCGCAAAAAACCGGTGGTGGTCCTTGGTGTGTGGCCATGGAATAGCCATGGTGGACGCTGGGTATTCGACGGACCTCGGAAGACATCTGTTGTAAATGGGCTAAAACTGATTAGGTAGCCAAGGCAAGGTGGGGGGCAACGTAGAACGGTTGTCGTGCGCTGTATGGACCGCGTGGTTGGTTGGCAGAAACGCGGCAAATGGTGCATGACCATGCAGCATGGGTGGCGGTGGTGCAAATGCGGCGCCTGTGAGAGCGGAGGGAAATGTGGCCGAAAGACCGTGCATGAACGTTTCGCCTGGCGCGGTCTGTGGTGCTGCAAATGCGGTATCGACCAGCGTGGTCGAAAGCATTGTGAACGTGGCAACGAATGTGGTTGGCTGGATGTGCAGGCGCGTGATGGCGCAAATGAATTGGTCGGCGACATTGCACCTTGGCTCGATACGCGCAGGTTACGCTCACGCAGATGTGATGCCAAAATTTCGCGGTTTGCCTATGCGTGTGCTGAACATTCCTTGACATCTTCTCGTTGTGCCTCTAATAATTGAAGCATATGCTGCATAAACGGAAGCATCGCTGAAGAATCTGTGCCCATAGTTGATGATGCTGTGGATTGGAATCTGCTTCTGATGAGGGGTTTGACTCTGATACCAAATTGTTATGATCAGATTCTAAAAGTTTATCCCTATAACGAGTGACAACCCTTCGTCCTATCATAGAAAAACAAAGAGAAAGAAAAAAAAAAAGAAAATAATAACTAATAAACTTGATTGATTGATAGGTGATTTTCTCTTTAGGACTGATGTCTATTAAATAGGCTACATAATAACATAATTTACTTTAAGCAATATCTAAAATAAAAAAAATTAATTTATTTTAAAAAATTAAGTTAAATTAACAAACTTGATAATTAAAGAAATAATACTAAATGAAACTACTAAATTTTTTTCTTTAGATATTGTTTCCTTACGAAAGAGTCAATTGAATTTACTTCCATAACATTAGATGTAATAACTTCAAATGCAGGAAGGTAGAATTGTGCTGAAAATTATATTATCACTATTGAAAAATGATACAAATCTGGCTGACTGTTAAAGACTATACTATTACCTAAGTTGACATGGATAATGGGAAGGTGATTGATTTCTTGGTTTCTAAAATTATCTTGACGTATTTTTTATACAAAAACTAAGGGGATTTCTAAGGAGCTATTGTACACCGATAACAAACTCCTTTTAACTTAATTTAATATCTGTTTCATCAACCTTGAACACCAGAATCATCATCATTTTGTTCTTGGTAGTTTTGTTCTTTTCTGAGAATGGACTTTGATTTGAATTAAGTGTGCTGATAGTAATGTTCTCGTGACTTGCAGGTTGGCAAGACCAAGGTGTTCTTAAGAGCTGGCCAGATGGCCGATCTTGATGGCAGAAGGACTAAAATCTTAGGCAGATCTGCCAGCATTATTCAGCGGAAATTTCGCTCTTATCTTTCAAGAAGAAGTTTCATCTTACTTCGGAAATCAGCTTTACAACTTCAAGCTGCCTGTAGAGGTATGTAATTGATGTTTGATTTCGTAAGTTTTGGCTGTTTTTTGGCGATGAGCTTGTTATCTTAAACCTCACTAATTTTATGAATTCTTATTTGTAGGACATTTTTCTCGGCAAGTTTATGAGAGTATGAGGAGAGAAGCTTCTTCGATGATGATTCAAAAGAATTTGCGCATGTATCTTCAAAGGAAAGCTTATAAAGATTTGTCTTCCTCTGCTGTATCTATCCAAACTGGCATGCGAGGAATGACAGCTCGCAATGAGCTACGCTTCAGAAGACAGACTAAAGCATCAATCATTATTCAGGTAATTCTCTATTTTTATTTAAAGCTCCCGATAACAAACCAATTTCAGTACTAAAAGGTGACAAGAAACTTCCTTTTTGTGTCTTTTGTGCACTGATTGCTTTGAACAATGCTAGGAGCTATATTCTTTTTAATATATAAAACATGGAAGCTATCAATCCGATAATTAGCTCAAAAACCTTTATTTTTTATTTTCTATTTTTGGAAACCTATTCATGTTTCAACTTTTCATATATTTTCTTATGAGATATTCATAATAAGGGCGGGAGTTGATGAGAACATTTGTTTTCTATACTGCAGAGCCATTGCAGAAAATACTTGGAGCAGCTGCATTACAGAAAAGAAAAGAAAGCAGCCATTACTACACAATGTGCTTGGCGAGGAAGATGTGCTCGGAAAGAGTTAAAGAAGCTTAAAATGGTCACTGCCTTGTCTTTTATATTGTATTTATCTTGTCCTCTTGTATCACATGCTAAGTTACATTGTTTCATATCTTTTTATTCCTAATTTATTTCTTCTTAACATGGATTTCTGACTTCGTAACACTTTCTATATCCAAACTTATTTTTCATCTGGGCATTATTTGTTTATTTGTTCAATGATCTCTGAAATCTTTACTTCTCCCTCTTTTTATTGTTTGTTCGAATCTTACTTTTATCCACAAAAAGTTCACTGTTTTTCCATCAAACTGAAAGTTTACCTTAATTTATTTCTTTCATACATCTCCTTATTCTAGGAAGAACCTTTTTTCCTTATATCATAAGGGATGTCGTGGGAATGAGTTTTTTTGTTGTCACAAATTAATAATTTTTTATACAGGCTGCAAGAGAAACGGGAGCACTACAAGCCGCCAAAAACAAATTGGAAAAGCAAGTTGAGGAGCTCACATGGAGATTGCAACTGGAGAAGCGTATGAGGGTCAGTATAATTGAAATTAAATGACTTTTTATTCGCTCACTCTTGTTGCTTGGAATTTATTTTCTTTTGAAGTCTCTTAATATCGGTCCTTTCATAAACTTTCCGAATTATTATAGGCGGACTTGGAAGAAGCTAAAACACAAGAAAATGGAAAACTACAATCTGCTTTGCAAGAGATGCAATTGCAATTTAGAGAAACTAAAGCAATGCTTGACAGAGAAAGAGAAACGGCTAAAAAAGCAGCTGAATCGCCCGCCATAAAGGAGGTTCCAGTTGTAGACAATGCAATGCTGGAGAAGCTTACGAGTGAAAATGAGAAGCTAAAGGTTACCTTCACTAGAAACATATATATTGCTTTGGAATAATTAGGTTTTTACTTGCCTGGCTTGTATTGAGGACCCCTTCATATTACGCAGGACTTAGTGAGCTCATTGGAGAAGAAGATTGATTTTGCGGAGAGAAAATTCAAAGAAGCAAGCAAAATTAGTGAAGAGAGATTGAAACAAGCGGTAGATGCAGAAACAAAGATGATTCAGTTAAAGACAGCTCTGCAAAGGTTGATACTTTGATTAACTTTGGACGCTGATATGTAAGATTGTGTATTATGGCTTAACCCAGAAGTTTAAAACTTGATTATCTGTTTCTTCTTTTTTACAGCTTTGAAGAAAAATTTTCGGACATCGAATCTGAAAATCAGATTCTTCAGCAAGCGTTAATGAATTCACCTGTCAAGAAGCTGTCGTCGGATCATAGACCATCACCCGCAAACGAGGTTAATATGCACCTACTGGTTTTATTAGTTCTCTGAGTCTTGAAAGGTATGTATCTGCTTGTATTTTCACCATTGCTAAATTGGTTTTATTTTCTTTTCAGAAATTGGAAAATGGCCACCATTTGGCCGAAGATAATACAATCAAGGTAATTTTCATTGTATACTTGTATGATGAGCAATAAATATGAAGAACATGTTACAATGGACGCTTCACTCTCTTTTTTCAACTGAAAAAAAACAAACAACTCAGAAAAAGGGAGCCTCTAATATGAGAACTTATTCTTCTTGAAAAAGAATAATCTTACATCATAAATGCATGAACTATTTGAGAAACTTACATCATAAATTTATCCTTGAGAAATTTACCTTTAGGTCGTATTCATAATTCCAAAAATGTGGTAAACAAGTCAGACTCTCGTATCTGCAATCACATTACCATGCATTGGTGGGAATGTTATAGAAGAGACTACATTTCATAGTCACAACAATTTGTGGTCTTTGGCAAAATATATGAATGTTTTTATGGAAATTTCTGAAAATAATAATATTATATTAATATAATATTTGCTACTTTAATTTTTATGTTGTTTATTGGTATTTTCAAAAGAAATTATTCATGATGTTGCTTTTCTTTACCACAATTGTACAACCCCTGTACAATTTTCTGGAATTTTACCCCCGAGTCATAGGCCAATAATTTCAAAGATAATGATTTCCTTTTATATCAGGCAATCGGGAGAGCAAAAACGTTTGACCTTTATCAGTCTAGAATAAAAATTGAAATGCAAATGAGTAGCATATACTCATCCTGAAATATGCCCATTCAAATGCCACCTCTGTTCCTTTTTAGTTGAAAATGTTTTTTTGAAGTTTTTGCAAAACTTATCATTGAAAAACAAATGTGATTTCTGCAGGAAGCAGAGAGTGTAACACCTGTAAAAAGGACCAGCTCCGTTCCAGATAGCAAGTTGAGCAGACCTCCTATAGAACATCAGCAAGTATGAATAAACTCAGTTTATGCTTCAGTTATTTATTTACATTTCAATTTTTTTAAAGTTATTATGAGGCTCCTTTTATCATTCTTACTTTTTCTCCTGTTGCAGGAGAATGTGGATGCTCTTATTAGTTGTGTTATGGGAAACATTGGCTTTAGCAACGGAAAGCCTGTCGCAGCATTTAGTATTTATAAATGCCTTCTCCACTGGAAATCCTTCGAGGCTGAAAGGACTAGCGTGTTTGACCGCCTCATTCAGATGATTGGTTCTGCCATAGAGGTGACCGGATTGGTTACAACTATTAAGTTTCTCCTATAAACAAATCTTGTGTCATAATAATTACGTCTGACCTACTTGTCTAATAATTACGTTGTTTGCCCGTTTCTTCATTGTCGTCTTCCTGGGTTGTTTTGCAGAATCAAGATAACAATGATCATATGGCCTATTGGCTATCAAACACATCCACATTCTTGTTCTTACTTCAGAGAAGCCTAAAGGCAGCTGGCACGGCTCCGCACAAAAAGCCAACCCCTGCAACTTCCTTGTTTGGAAGGATGACTATGGTATATTTTATTTATTATTCGTTTAGATTATGTTAATCTTTCTTTATAATTTTTTTGTTTCTCAGGGTTTCCGTTCGTCTCCTTCCAATAATCTTCCTTTCGGCGGAGTCAAAGCTGTTCGCCAAGTCGAGGCAAAGTACCCGGCTTTGCTTTTCGAGCAGCAGCTCACTGCTTATGTTGAGAAAATATTCGGGATTATCCGAGATAACTTGAAGAAAGAGTTGAATTCTTTGCTTTCCATGTGTATCCAGGTATGTTTTGGGCTGCTCTCTGTTGTCTACGAGAAAAATATATAAATTTTAAACAAAGAAGTTTCAAAATTGTTTCGAACATATATTTGTAAGATTTTTCCAATAATGGCTCTTGGAAACTACTCTATAAACTGGTTTTTGTCAATTAGGCACCAAGATTGTCGAAGGCCGTGTTGAGATCTGGAAGATCTTTTGGAAAAGATTCTCCAACAAGTTACTGGCAAAGCATCATAGAAAGCCTCAACACTCTACTTTGCACATTAAAAGAAAATTTCGTAAGAATATTTTTTTTGTCAATTGTTACTGTATTTCGCTTCTAATAAACTTATTTTTTTCTCAATGGCGATACAGGTACCTTCGATTCTCACCCAAAAGATCTACACCCAGACTTTCTCATACATCAATGTCCAGCTCTTTAATAGGTAGTCTTTTGCATTTTTTTGGTCGAATTGAACAAACATTGAATCTAAATTGTGTTTTAAATTTTCAGTCTCCTTCTCCGGCGCGAGTGTTGTACATTCAGCAATGGTGAGTATGTAAAATCTGGATTAGCAGAGTTGGAGCTGTGGTGCTGCCAGGCAAAAGAAGAAGTACTCTCCTTTTTATGAATTCATTTCTATGCCTTCTGTTTTATACTTTCTCTAGTCTGAAATTAAGTGGATTTGAAATTGCAGTATGCAGGATCATCGTGGGATGAGCTCAAACACATAAGGCAGGCCGTGGGGTTCTTGGTATGCTTGCTGGATTGGATAATTAAAATATTTTGGTTTTTGAACATGGAAAATTATTTTCTGAAAATGACTTTGTTTGGTGTGCAGGTTATCCATAAAAAATACAGAATATCATATGACGAAATCACCAACGATCTCTGCCCTGTATTTCTCTCTCTTGATCTCTCTCTCCCCCTTTCTCGCTCTATCTAACTCTATTGCTTGCTTTTATAGATCCTGAGTGTCCAGCAGCTCTATCGAATATGCACATTGTATTGGGACGACAACTATAACACTCGAAGCGTGTCTCCTGGGGTATGTTCATTGAAATCATCTTGTCTGCAGTGTATTCTTGGAAATTATGTTTCCAAAATCATTTATTTATGTACAGGTGATTTCTAGCATGAGAATTCTCATGACAGAGGACTCCAACGATGCAGAAAGCAGTTCCTTCCTTCTAGACGACAATTCCAGGTTACATTTCGTCAAATCCTAGGAAGAAGATGAGTTTGATCTTTGGTTTCTTAGCATTTTGCATTTGATCTTGCCACAGCATCCCGTTTTCAGTCGACGATCTCTCGAATTCGCTTCAAGAAAGAGATTTTTCGGACGTAAAACCAGCTGATGAACTCATGGCAAATCCATCCTTTCAGTTTTTGCATGAATGATGAAGCTTCTGGTTTTTTTCTCCGACATTGTCTGTGCTCGATTTGTTGTAAATCATTGTCTGCTGTGTAGAATTATGATTTTTTTATTTGTTCGTTTCGGGTTTCAGTCAAACATTTATATCGTTTCCCGAGGCGGTATTTTGTTGGTTGCCATATTTGTTTCTGGGTAGGGGTCATTGTTCTTGAAGTAGGAAGTTAGAGGAAATGTGCATTTTAGTAATGTTTGGTGGCTGAGAAATTTCTCTCCACTCATATTTGAGGTTTTAGCAAAAGACTTGAATATCTATAATGAGACATTATTCGGTGTTAGATTTTGTATTTTGGTTGAGTTTGTTTTATGCAATTTAGAGTTATTTTTTAGGGAAAAAGATGAATACTATAAGATTATGTACATGGTTTGATGGTTGAACACGAAACATGTTGTAACTATGCAATGGATCACTGAGTCCATCGCAAGAAACTAGAGAATAAAAAAACTAGGGTAATTATCAAATGATATATTGAAGTTAGTGGTGTTTTTTAACTTATATTTTAAATTTTTAATTTTATCCATTGAGACTTCAAAATATTATTATTTTTTAATTGATATTTTAAATCTTTAATTAATTAATTAATTATTACTTCAAAGTTTAGAAAATTATCAACAATTTAAGTTAATTAACTATCTTTTTGTAATTTAATTTCAAAATGTTTTGAATTATTATGTATTCTCCAATAGGATGATTGAAAACAAAAAATTATAATAAAAAAAATCAGAATTGAACGTAAAAAGATGAATAATAACTAAAATTTAATATTATAATATTTGTTGATAGAACTTTAAAGATTAAAGTATCAACTAAAAATACACTAATACTTTAAGGTGCTGATTGATAGAATTATAATTTTAAAGTGTCATTTAAATAATAGTTGTACTTGAAGTTGTTAATTAGCATAGTTAAAAGTTTAAGATTTTAGTTAAAAAATATCATTAACTTTAGAGTGTTCATTGATAATTATCCTTTGAATTACGTATCGTCAACCAAGTGTATGGTGTGAACTACTTGGATTTTGTTACAAAATTTATTAAAATTAGGTCAAGTGTTGTGATTAATCAACGAAAATGAAGTTCAATGAAGATTAAAGAGTCATACGAAGTTTGAAGATTTACACAATTGGAAGAACAAAGAGTGAGTCGTAAAATTTCTAGCAGCCAAACAATTTTAATAATAATAGGGTTGGGTCCTGGTTGGTTTTATATTTCCAACGAATTAGCCATGATTTAGAACTCCTAGAGCCACGGTCTAGAGGACAGTATGTGGTTTTGGGGTTCAAAACTTGCCAGCTCGTGAGAGGAAGGATCTGTCTCAATTTATTATACATGAAATATAATAATAATAAGTTTACTATCTTAACAAACTCTTTTACTTTATACAATGACAAGTTTATGTTATAATTTGTTTAGTTAAAATAAATTTGATGCATAACAATTAAAATAATTATTTATAATATTTATTATACTAATCAGACACGACAGAATATATAATAAGATAATTTACTAAGAAGGTAACTTAACACTAACCATTAAATAGCAATGTTATTTAAAATTTTCTGAATTTTCATGCATTTTTGCATTTTACATTTTGTAAATGTTGTATGAATAATTTAATATAAACATGGAACCCAAATGAGATCACACCAAAAAATCTTGGGCCCTTCTGTCTGATTCCAAAACATTACAATCTCAACTTTATCTTAAGAAAAGTGAGTTCGTCTCCAAGTGGCTCTGCTCATAAACCAGATTGTACCCATACATACTTTAAAGACACTGCAGGAAGTTGTTCAATACAAACTAATTAGTAAAATGGGATCAAACTAAATACCTTCACAAGTGCAAAGAACGAGCTAAGATGCTTAAAATGAATATGCGAAGATGGAATTGTTTACTTTGCGTGCTAAAGCAGGAATAAAAAACAATGTGTGACATCGTGACCATGAGACGTGCAGTCAAATGAGTGGCCATAAAATCAAGTTCCTGAAAATTGATGACTCGCCGATTGGGTTAGTCACATTTGGACATAACTTTATGACTTGAAATTGGCACAAACATATGATTTTAATTTCTATAAAAAAGTATAAGGTTCAGAAGAAGAATCTTGTTCTTGTCATCGCAGAGTACATGGGACAGGTAATACGGCATTTTCGCTCGATATTTAAGTTCGATGTTTGTGTCAAAGATACTTGATGACTTTGATAAGAATGGAACCATTTGAATTCCTGTGGTTTGAAGTCATTGAGCAGAAAAGATTGTTAAAAACTTGTTGTGGATATAAATAGACTAGGCCAACTATGTGAAACTTGTTTGTGGGCAAAGGAGTTTAAAAAGAGAAGAAGAAATGCCATATAAGTAAGGGAACAACGTCAACTTCTTTTCATCAATGTAAGAAGATAGATTGAGTATCTATCATTCTTAAAGATCGGTATTTTATCATGTTTATGTTAACTTAAAGAAACTTTTAATTTTGGTGGTATTATAATTTTGAAACCATGTAAAAAAGGAAGAAATTATTATTAAAGCACTTAAATTGAATTAGCTATGTTTGTTTATAAGGAGTTTGATCAACAAATGACAAAAGACGAGTACCGATAGTTCTAATCTCTTCTTTCAAAATGATGAAGTTGAAAATAAAGAAAACATCGAAAAAGTTCTGACAGAAATGTTTAATTATATTGCATATTTATCTTATAGGTTATAACCTCCAACAACATATACGAAGAAACATGGAAGACAAAAAAAAATGTCAAACCTTAGAAAAAACAAAGGTAAAAAATCTAAAAAAACAAACTTTGAAAAAAGAAGTCAAAAAAATCTCAAATTTTAAAATATATCTAAAAAAACTCTGACGAGGGTTGACTAACCTCAACCTATGGTGTGCATGGGCCAGTTTTGGCTAGTTCCACCACAGTTCCAAATTATACTCGTAACTCACAGATATTCTTTTCTCGAACCGGCACTGTGAGACTTGGTGACCGACACTGATGTGCCACCGGGAAGGGTCGGTATGCCGTGGGTAAGACTAGTGTGCGCACGCGGGGTTCAGATTGAGGGTGAGTGCGGCGCACGAAAAAATGGTTCTGGCGAATGAGAGATTTACGATGGGAGATTGAAATGGAAGGGAAATGTCGGTGATCGAAGTGGAAAACAAGGAAATGGCTCGAGGCGATAATGGATTGGCTTGGGTGATCGACAGATGGATGAAATCAGATAATGGGAGGGAAGTGATAGCTCGGGGAAGGAAATGGGCTCGGGAGAGCTTTTGGTTTAAGATGGGTTGGACAAGTCGGACACTTGAGCAATCAAAGTGTCTGGTTGGTAGACCTTACCCGCAATCGGATGTGACGCACCGATCGTACGTGCAAGGGGTGAAGTTCTTGGCCGGATATTACTCACCGGAGAAGGGACGTCAGAAAGAGCTTCAACTTGTTAGGAAGAAGGTGCGTAGCACAATTTGATTAAAATTTTCTCTCTGCCTTCAAAGTGGAAGGCCGATACACTTAAATAACAAAAAATGAGAAAGAATTAATCTAGGCCCTTCGATTCGGTGGACGCCTTGGATCAACTAGGGAAAGATCTTCCTTGACTTTGGTGAGACCAAAGACGCTCCTCTTCAGCTGAAGGCTCGAACCAACATGGATATGCACAGCTGAATTTGAATGGAGACCGTGGTGGACCGAGGAAGACCTTCGGTTGACCAAGAAAGGGCGCGCGCGGCTCTTTCAAAATGTTGACCGATGGTTGACCGTGTTCCGGGCCAAAAACGCTCATCTTCAGCTATAGGTTCGAACCAACAAGGATATGCTCGGCTGAATTTGAATGGAGACCGTGGTTGACCGGGGATTTACCGAGAGAGGGCGCGCGCGGCTCTTTCAAAATGGACGCCGAGACTTGACCAAGTTCCGGGCATCTAGGGATTTGATGCGTGCCAATTTGAAATGGAAGGTCCCGATGCTTCCATCTTCAACTGAAACTTCGAACCATCATGGATATGCACGGCTAAATTTGAATGGAGACCTTCGTGGACCGTGGAAGACCTTCATTGACCGAGTATGGGCACGCACAGCTCTTTCAAAATGGACGATGCTCCGGTCAATGTGGGATTTGCTCAGGCTAATTTAAATTGGAGCCTCCAGGTGTCTGAAGTTGACTGAATGAAGGTGCGCGCCCAGCTAGTTTGAATGAAAATTTGTCGTTGCTCATGGGAGCGCGCGGGCTCATTCAAATCGTCGACATCGGGTTGACAGAGCTCCGGACACCGGGGGATTGGCACAGGCCAATTTGAAAGGGATACTCCGGTTGTCTTGGGTTGACCGAATGAAGGTGCGAGCCCAGCTAGTTTGAATGAAGATATGCCGTTGCACATGGGCGCGCGCGGGCTCATTCAAATGGTCGACCTCGGGTTGACCGAGTTCCGGACATCTTTGGAATTGGCGCGGGCCAATTTGAAATGGCTACTCCAGGCGTCTTTGGTTGACTAAATGTTGACGTGCGCGTGGTCAATTTGGATGAAGGCCCGTTGGGCTCACAGATGCACGCGGTCTCGTTGAAAATAGCGTCCTCGGGTTGATCATGCTTCGGACATCGGGGAATTGGCTAGGGCCAATTTGAACCTTGAACTTCCCTTGACCGAATAATCTGATTAAATAGATAATTAAGTCAATGAGTCGATAAAATCCGGCCTAAGACCTTGAGTTGACCAAAGCATCCTTAGGTTGACCGAGGCTTTCTGTAACACCCGACTTTTTCCAAGTACTGTAAGTCCTATCAATGTTAAATGATGAACAAAGTTATCTGATTTTCGAAGAGATAAGTTCTTTAAATGAGTTTAAGACCATCTAATGAAATTAAGTAAATTAGTTGATGGAACTATAGCAACAAAAATTACTCGATTTGGAGATTTCTAGAGAAAGTTATGAATTTTGGAAACTTACAATTGGTAACAACAACCGGGTTTAAGATCGATAACGAGGTAGTTTCAGTTTTTCCATTTTATCATGTGACAAATGAGCTTAATTGACAAAGAAATCTTCTAAGAAATTGTAGAAGACATAAAAATGAGAATACTGATAGGTTAAACAACTCAATAGGAGTTGTGGTGAAAAAGTTATGAAATATTTAAGAGATTTAAGTTGACACCTCGTGCTTAGGTGCCACCTCGTGGTGACTCTTCACCTTCCACCTCAAGACAAAAGTTCAGCCTTCAGGTCATTATGCACGACAATCTCTCTCTCCTTTCTGAATTCTCTCGAGTGAAGAAAGGGCTTTAGGGTTTTAGTAGAAGAGGGTGAGATTAGAGTTAGAAGAAGTGTGATTTGACCCTCAACCTTTCGGAGTAAAGTGTTCTACTCTTCAATCCGAATCTTTTGAGGTAAGAATCATCCTAACCACGTCTCTAATGCTCACTTATGGGTTGAAATGAGTTATAATGGATGGAGTGGACGTTTTATTGTTTGAATGCATGAAATAGTCAAGGAAATTTCATGAATATACATGTTTTAGGGCATTCTGCCCGATTTTGGAAATGAGATTGGTACAAGACTTATAAGTTGAAATTTGGTCTCGACGTATTCTAATGAATTGTAGCTAACAATCTAAGGTTGATATTAGTACTTTTTTTTATATCTATTAGCCTAGTGTAGCAAAAGTTGTTTATGTCGGAAATTGATGTAAAAACCGGGTATGCACAAAAGGGTCATGTCATACCCGATTTCAGAGATGTAGAATTTATGATGTCTTTAATTAAGCGTCTTATCACGACGTCTTCTAAGAAAATAGAGTAGATATCTTAAGGATTAAATTGGTACCTTAAGTGTTTTTATCAGAGTTCTATAGCTCAGGTTATGGATGCTGCAAGTTTCTGGTAAAAAGGGGGTATTTCGGGTTTTGCTTATACTGTTTCATTTTGAAATTTTAAGGTATATAAGCAAGCTCATTGGAACCTTAAGGACTCAGAATAGTGATCATAAGCTAAGGAGATCAAGTAAGTAACTCATGCTTGTGAATGGCCCTTTGAGGGACTACATTACAAAGAGGTTGTTAGGTATTGTAAGTTAGATAAAACTTAAGATATATTGTATGTTGTTTTGGGGTGCATCACACCGTTCACCGACCCAATAATATGGGGTTGATTGGTGTATGTTTGCTATTGAATTGTGATTGCTAGTATGTACATATCACTTAAGTATCTTAAGAACGAAAAATAGTTAATAGAGGTCATGGACTTACCTTTGGTGACGAATGCGTTATGTTGATTGTTTTTATGTTAAGCATCTAAGTTATGCACGTATTAAGTTATGTCATCAAGCATTACATTCATGCATCATATTTTTCAAAACGATACGAAAATGTTTTGAGCATGTTTTCAAAATGTCACCCAACGGATGATGAGAGTGGTATGGGACACAATCTTCATCCATGCATGTTATAACGTAAAGATCAATTAAGCAAGAATGTTATGTATGTACGTAAATGGTTACGTGGACAGGCGGTGATGAGTTAGGCGTGACCTAAGACGTCTTCTCATTCCTTGAGATAGGCTGCCGACCTAAGGGCATCAAAAGTCTATTCTCTTTACCTAGAGTTGGATTAAAGGGGCAGGGTGCCGAGATAAGGGTGGTATGGGGCCTTATGTGCCTTCCTCTCTAGATCTTATTCCACTAACTCATGTAAATGAAAGTTAAGTTATAAAAGAAACGAAACGAAATGAATGTGCATTGATTTAAGACATGGCATGTGTATGTAGATCATGTAGGAAACATTTCATTTTACTTACTGAGCCTTAGGCTCATAGTTTAAGCTTTGTAATGTAGGTGAGAAAGATGAGATTGAGGGGAATGACTCTCCATGCTTGCTGTAGAGATAGCATGACGGATGGAGTACGTCCAGGCAAAAGTTGAGCTATCAGCGTGAAGACGACCGGTGGGCGGCTCATGTTTTTCTTATGTAATAGTTATGTACAAATGGAGTATATAGTTTTGAAAACTAGATTTTTTTTATGTTCTTTGTAAACATATAATACTAAAAGTTTGGTTTTGTTAAAGTACTATATGATGTAAAATAATATATGTTTTGATATTGAAGAGTAAGTATGTAAATATTGTACGCTTCCGCTATGATTTTAAATTAATAATGTGGAACAAAATTTTAGAAAGAAAACTTTTTTTTACATGATGTATTTTCTACGTAAGAAAAGTAAGGGTCGTAACACTTTCACTAGCACGTCTTCGACACTTAGTCGCATTTCTCTGCTCTTCCTCTTTGGGCTTGTTTTCCTTCCTTCTCCAACAATTATTTGCCAATAAAAATAAATAAAAAAAAAACAAATGTGACCGAAAGTTGGCCCAAGTGGCCAAAGACTCGGTCTACGTGGGCGAGCACTCGATCCGTGAGAGTTAGACTGAGCATTCTCACACGTCGGTCACGTATTTCATTGGGCCAAAATCCTCGACGACCGATTCTTTGTTGGTCTCGGTCATGGTCGTGGGGGTAGGCTCCGGGTGTGTCGTGGCCGGGAGGGCCGGGTGCGTCACGGCCGGGCCAGCCGGGTGTGTCGTGGCCAGGAGTGCTCGGCCACCAATTGTGCAACATCTTTGGCCGCTCCCGATCAGCCTCAGAAGATGTCTTTCCTGCAAAATGAGCAACTAAGTTAGTGAAATTCAGGGTGCTCATTTGAGCTAGATCGGTGGTGCACGCCGGTTGCACATCACGCACCAAACTGTGGATGCTGGTTCGGTGTCGATTTACAACAGTCACGATTTTAAAAGAAACCCTTGCGTAGATATTACATAATAATTTGTACTCCACGTAATAAAATTTAACAAAAGTGGAAGGAAAGACAATAAAAAATAAGAATATTATCATAATACAACAATAATGACAATAAAATTGAACATTTCACCTTTATATCCGTAAAATAATAATTTCATTTAAAGTTAATTCAAAAGTAATTATCCATGATAAGGAATAATAACTATTAAATACCAAAAGAAAATACAAGTCCAAAAAAAATAACACTCATTACATAAATATCAAATCTAATAAAACTAAGAAGATCATTAATTAAAGAATTGCTTCATCATCTTCACACGTGCCATAAATGGTGTCATCCGTCGAAGATCGTCATCCTCGATTGTGGGTAGCGTCTTCGTCCTTCAGAGATAATGGCAAAAACGATGCATTTTTTGTGGAGGTCTTGCTGCTGCCAACTAGGAATGAAGAGTCAATGGATGACAATTGGCTAGACATTAGATTTAGGGCAAAAAAGATTTAGGGTAAAGCCTATTGGACGATTTTGTCCACGGTTCAAGGAGTTTTAGTATAATAAATCGTTGTCCAGCCTGTGTGTAACGACCTGATTCCCAGAAAGCCGCCTGCTGCTTTCCTTACTTACTTACTTACTTTCTTTCTTACTTTACTTGCTCGGTGGCTACCCGAGAACCGGTCCGTTACTTTTTTTCTTACTTACTTACTTACATTACTTTATTTTCTGAAAACTATCTTTAACTCATAAAACAGTTTGCAAGAAAAACTGTCGAATAATTTAAAACATACATTTGAAATCCACCTTTAAATAAAATACACAATCATTTAATAACTTAAAACATACAGCGGAAGACAATTACTTCAAAATACATTCATTTTATTTTCAAAACATTGGTAATCTATCACACCAAAATAAGAGTATACATCTTAATTACATCTTCAAAACATTCAAAACATTTTATATTCTAACTGTGTGTGTCATACATCACTCCTCGTCGGTCGTCGCTCCATAAACCGTATCATTTGAACACTCATCTGCTCTAACTTCTTGGTCAGTCACTTGCATCCATTCTTCCATTACATTCCATACATTGCAAAGCCTAAACTATGAGCCTAAAGCTTAGTAAGAAGCATAACTATAAAATGCAATGCATGAGTATGCTATGTTGTTAAAACAATGCACAATTTCATTCACGTTTCTTAGGTTCATATCTTCTTTATCTTTGGAAATATTACAAGATCTCAAGAACACTCCCTCCACCTACTTCAACTTCTACTGATCTTGGGCCCACTTACTACTTGGAGTGCTCAGGCCTGTAATAACCATTTACTTTATTGTTCTGTTATTCATGTTTTTAATTCATCGGAGACGAAACATAATTGGCGTCCCATACCACCAATCATATCTCGTTTACCTCCAACTACGTTGTAAAACCATGCATGAAAATAGTTAGTAGACATTTTGTAAAACTATGATGCATGACCATGTGACTATGAAAACATCACTTAAATCATATCACATAACATGAAAATAAGCATACATCACCAAACATGTCATGAAAACAAACATGCAGCACACATCAAACATACATCTTAATCTTTGCAATGTAGTCCCACTTAAGGGCCAAACAATCTTAATACTAACTTACCTTAGCTGCTTTCTTAAATCAATCCACTTGAGCCCCTTTTTAATCCAATAAATGACCTAAATATATAAATCATATACGGATCAGAATTTGCATAAAGTCTTAACTTTCTATTCCAACTTCAAATGACTATAGCTTCCTCGTTAATGATTCATTCCTGATGATTAAGGTGTCAAATTTTTCCTTAAGGAGTCTACTATAACTTCTTACGAGACATCAAATTCAAAAAACAAACGCATGTCGACTTATGTTGACAAAACAGAGGGCATTCGTTGTTTGAACCCTGATTGGGTCGACCCAAACTGTAAGGGGTCGACCCATGTCGACCAAACAAAGAGCTTGGCTTTTTAAATTTGAAAATCGGTCGACCCAAACTATAAGGGGTCGACCGTAGCTCTTCCCAGTTCTGTACGGTGACTTGCGATGTCCATAACTTTTTCTACATAGCTTTGAATTGAGTGATTCCAATGGCTATAAATCACTCTAAGAGTTTACCGTAACTCTTATGAAGGACATAAACTCTAATTCCTACTACTTATTGACCGAATCTCCAAAACTCTAACTTTGTTCATACTTAACTCTTCTCTTATCTCTTAGCATGAAATCACTTGTTTTTATCTACCAATTCAAACAATACTATCATATTATCCTCAATGAATCTAAAAGAAACTCAGAGGATAGAATAATTACCTTGAACCTCAGTTTTCACGAGAGCTTTAGAGTTTTCCACTTCCCTTCACTTTCTCACTCTTTTCTCTCACGATAACTCCTTTCTTTCTCAACCTTACTCTTCTCTTGATCAACGTGAGAACTTCAGAGAGGATAGGGAAAAGAAATCGTGATGGGATGGAAATGGCTGACCATGCCTTCTTATCTCTTAATTAAACAAAATCAATCTTTCCTTTATATCCATCAATCAGAATTCTCCACGTTTTGGCTGACTTTTCAACTCATATCGGGAATGTGTCGACCGCTTGTCCAATTGTGTCGACCGAAAGATTTCCTGAGGGTTATTTGTGTCGATCGCTCGTCCGTTGTGTCGACCGAAGGAAGTTCCTGAGAGCGACTTGTGTCGACCGCTCGGTCCTGGGGTCGACCGGAAACATACTAAAGGACTATTTTGTGTTGACCCCTCTTCGATCCTGGGGTCGACCGAAAACGTTCCGGATGGTCTTATTGTAATCCTGGGGTCGACCGGTAAACAAAGTGTCGATCCCCCTTCTGATCCTGGGGTCAACCGAAAGCATTATAATTGTGTCGACCCCTCTCTGATCCTGGGGTCGACCGAAATCATTGTCGACCCCTCTCTGATCCTGGGGTCGACCGAAATCATTCATTGTGTCGACCCCTCTTCGATCCTGGGGTCGACCGAAACTTTCATTTGTGTCGACCTCTCCTAAATCCTGGGGTCGACCGGATCTTACTTGAAGGTAATCCTTTAGTGTATTTAACCCAACTTACTTCATTACTTTACTTAAACCTAGCAACCATCAAACAATGGACTTCAAACAAACACCAATCAAACCCAAACACTTGGGCCGGTGCACGGTGTGATACACCCCAAACAGAGTATTTTTATTCTAATTATTCATAATCGTAACCAATTCACGTGTTTCTAATTTTTCAACCTTTCCGAATAACTTTATTATTTTCTTCACCACCTTCAACCTACTAATTTGCTAATATCCAAAATACCTTAACACTCTAATATTCAAGCAACATTCATAAAAATAAATCTTAAACGTTTCCATCTTAAAGCCACAAAATTCTTAAAATAAACGAGGGTTGTTACCATACTACTTACATTGTGGCTTTCATTTCTTCGAGTTTCCATCTTACCTTAACACTCTAATGTACATGATATGCATAAGTAAAAATTTTCTTTTCGTTTTATTCAGGGTCTTTCATTTCTTCGATTTTTATTGTTCCTCATCATTGTGGCTTTCTGGCAAAGAACGAGAGACCACAAACTTAAGTCCACCTAAGGGGAAAACCAACTCGATTCCAAGGGTTAAGAGACCACAAACTTGATTCCATCTAAGGGGACAGCCAACTCAAACTACTTCCCAATAATATTTACGTAACTTTCTCTTTCTTTCTTTTATCTTTTTATTTCGTTGTATTTCAAGCTCAACCCAAAACAACCATTTTCATATTATGTTTCATATGAAATCTCATGCATATAAATAGTTCGTAACTTTCTAGAAAAAATGATGCATGAGATGTTTGTGGTATGAAAGTGTCAAGCAATTAAGTAATATTCATAACATTAAACACAACAATCCATCACATCATAAACCGAATCATGCTTTTGTACATCATTTTATATGTGCATCTCATCTTAACATGTAAAACATAAAACAACAACAAAGTCCTATTGTTTCGTGATGTAGATACAATTAAGGGCAAAACACACACAATACTACTTACATTGTCTATCCTTAGCAAGTCTTTCTAGTAGTAGGTACTATTGTGATAACTTCGAAATATCATAACTTCATCTATACACCATGAAATGCTATGATTCCAAAGCCTATACCTCACTCAAAGTATCTAACTCAACGTGCTAAAATAACTAGGGCATGCGATTAGTCTATCATTTGTTTCAGATACAAAATCTTAATTTGTACAGAATTGATAGTTTTGTTGTAACTTTGATAAAATATGCACAACCTCTAACAATTCTAAATTTCCATCATTCATAAACATATATATGATATTCCAACATGATTGGTTAACCGATAAATAGAACCATGGATCAAAACTTTTAATTTTTGTGTGTCACTCATAACCAACTTACAAAGTCATTGATATTCTCATAATTCTTACTTATTCTTAATGTAATCATGTCAATAATCATAATCACTCTAAACCACGTAACACAATGTAACGACCCGATCCCCAGGCCGTCGCTTACTGCTTTTCTTACTTAATTTCTTACATTACTGACGACCCGGGAACCGGTCCGTTACTGGGTTCTTACTTACTTACATTACTTACTTACATTGGTGGAACACTTGTTACTTTAATTTCTAAAACCATCTTTACTTTATAAAATAGTAGAAAAGGAAAACCGTCAAATTTAAAAATATATATTCTTTGTAAATAACGATTTTAATTCCACTTTTTATATAAAATACATAAGCATTTAATAATTTAAAACTACAGTTGAAGAAAATAATTCAACTTAAGATACATTCATTTTCAAAACCTTTGTAATTCATCACTCCAAAATAGTATATACAATTTAATTACATCTTCAAAACCTTCAAAACATTTGTAATTCATCACTCCAAAATAGTATATACAATTTAATTACATCTTCAAAACCTTCAAAACATTTTCAATTATGACTGTGTGTGTGTCATACGTCACTCCCTATCGGTCGTCACTCAATAGCTGTACCAGTTGGACTTTCCTCTGCTCTAACTCATTGATCAGTCATTTGCACCCATTCCTCTATTATATTTCCTACATTGCAAAGCCTAAACTATGAGACTAAAGCTTAGTAAGTAGCATGACTATAAAAATGCAATGCATGAGTATGCTATGTTGTTGATAAAACAATGCACAATTTCATTCACATTTCTCAGGTTTCATATCTTCTTTATCTTTGGAAATATTACAGGATCTCAAGAACATTGCCCTCCACCTACTTCAACTTCTACTTGGCCCACTTACATTACTACTTGGAGTGTTTAGGCCTGTAATAACCATTTACTTTACTGTTCTGATATTTAAGTTCTTAATTCACCGGAGACGAAACATAATTAGCGTCCCATATCACCAATTATATCTCGTTTACCTCCAACTACGTTGTAAAACAATGCATGAAATCATTTCGTTGACATTTTGTAAAACTATGATGCATGACTATGTGACTATGAAACATTACTTAAATCACATCAAACATAATATGAAAATAAGCATACAACACACATCAAACATACATCCTAATCTTTGTAATCCAATCCCACTTAAGGGCCAAACAATCTTAATACTAACTTACCTTAGCAGCTAGCTTGAATTAATTCACTTGAGTCTCTTTTTAATCCAATCGATGACCTAAACATATAGATCATTCAAGGATAAGAAATCAAGTAACATGATCTGTTTATTGCATAAAGTCACAACTTTCTATTCTAACTTCAAACAACTATAACTTCCTCGATAATGATTCATTTGTGATGCTCAAGGTGTCATATTGTTCGTTAAAGAGTCTACTATAACTTCTTAAAAGACACCAAATTTTGAAAACTAATGTAACATGAAGTGTCAACCGATGTTGACAAAACAGAGAGTATGCCTTGCTTGAAATCAAGGACCGGTCGACCTAACTTATAAGGTATCGACCGATGTGAAAAAACAGAGAACATGCATTCTAAAAATCAGGAACCGGTCGACCTGCCTAGAAGGGGTCGACCGCAGTCCCAATTTCCAGAATGCATGCTCTCTGTTTTGTCACATCGGTCGACACCTTATAAGTTAGGTCGACCGGCAGTTAGTAGATGGAAACTCTCCTAGTTTTCATCTATTAACTTGCAACATCCATAACTTTGTCTACATAGCTCCGAATTGAGTGATTCAAATGGCTATATATCACTTTAAGAGTCGAATTTAACTCTTATAAAGGAAACAAACTCCAATTCGTACTACATATCGACCGAATCTCAAAAATCCTAACTTTGTACATAATCAACTGGTTTCACATCTCTTGGCATGAAATCATTCGTTTTTATCCACTAATTCAAACAATACCATCATTTTATCATCACTAAACCTAAGAGAACTTTAAAGGATAGAAAAATACTTTGAAATTCAGCCTCCACAAAAACTTTAGAGTTTTTCACTTCACCTCTCTAGAGATAACTCACTTTCTCACTCTTTTCCCTCACAATACCTCTTTTCTTTCTCGATCTCACTCTCCTTTGATCAAGACGTGAGAACCCAGAGGAAAATAGGGAGAACAAATCGTGGCTGGAAGAAAATAAGAGTCGAACGCCCTTTTATGTTGTTTATTAAACAAAAACAACCTTTATTTTACGTCCACCAACCGGGATTCTCCACGTTTTGGCCGACTTTTCAACTTAAGTCGGTGAATGTGTCGACCGCTCGCCATGGTGTCGACCGAAGAAATTCCCGAGAGCTATTCTATGTTGACCGCTTGCTTAGGTGTCGACCGCTCAACCATGGTGTCGACCGCTTAACCATGGTGTCGACCGAATCAATTCCCGAGAGCTATTCTATGTCGACCGGTTACTAAGGTGTCGACCGCCACTTAAAACTTTCATAACTTTTGTTATAAAATTTAGATTTCTATGATTCAAACGCTATTGTTTTTCTTATTGAGTCTATGTTAACTTTGTAGAAGACATAAACTTCAAATTTGGAGCGTAAAGGTATAAAATATACAAAACACCACACATTGCTAAAAAGTCCATATTTCCTTGGTTCGATTTTAATTCATTAACTTCTAACGTGCATAACTTTTTCACCACAACTTCAATCAAGTTGTTCAACCTATCCATCTTCTCATTTTTATGTCTTATATAATTTCTTAGAAGATTAATTTGTCACTTAAGCTCATCTGTAGCATGATAAAATAGGAAAACTAAAACTACCTAGTTATCAATTTTCAACCCAGTAGTTGTTACTAACTGTAAATTTCCGAACCATAACTTTCTCTACCAACCTCCAAATTGAGTAATATTTGTTTCCATATTTCCATCAACAAGTCTATTAAATTTCATGAGAAGAAATTAAACTCATTTTAAGAACTTAAAGTCTCTGAAATCGGCTAATCTTAAGATTGTGTCAAGGTGGTTCACCTTGCAAGGGTCGACCAGTTTCTAACGTAGGTCGACCGGACCAAGTTCCTCACGACCAAGGTGTCGACCGATACTATTCATAGGTCGACCGGTCCTTCACTAACGACCTTCCATTTTCCATTCAACACTTAATAACTTTTATTCCAACATCCAACTTGTTTCCAAATCATCTAAATTACTATTTCAAAAGTGTAACTCTACCTCAAGATCCATCATCCCTTAACACATATTTTCTTCATCACCTTGAACCTACTAATTTACTAATATCTACAATATCTTAATACTTTAATATTTAACCAACATTCATAAATAAAAAGAATCTTTAACACTTCAATCTTAAAGTCACAAATTCTAAAAAAATAAATGAGGGTTGATACACATAAGGTCATACCTCTTATTTTTAGCTAAATACATTCTTCTCGATGAGAGGAACACTTCTCCTCAGAGAATTGGAGGCCAATTTCATCTTCTTCCCATTCAACTTTCACTTTCTATCTCTAAACTCTTTTATGTCAAGTTTTCCCTCTCTTGCAACCCTTCTCTCTCTTCACCATGACAATGGTTGTCATCCTCCAACATTTCTAGATGTTTCATGGGGTGAAATTAATATTTTGCCAAATTTATTCATTTACTTTTACCATTTTACCATAACTTGTTCTATTAATTTCTAAAATACCTCCATTATCATTATTTAAATCATACTTAGCTTAACTAATTAATTCACGTTAGTTCTAAGCTAATCTTCAGGGTTAACTTAATTAATCTCGATTAGTAAACCTTAATGACCCCTTAATTTTCACTAATTATGTCTTAATCATGATTTGGTACTATTCCTATAGTGACATGTGTCATACTCCGATTCGCCTTTCTTTTATACTCTTAATTCAATATGTATCTCTTCAAACAAATTTCTAATTGAACCATTTGATAGCGTAAAAACACTTAACTTGTACACTGGTTTTATATTCTACCCTCCTTACAAAAATTTTGTCCTCAAAATTTCAAACATCATACTTATAAGGGTATTGAATTCTCATATCGTCTTCCTTTTCCTAGGTTGCTTCTTCTACCTCTCAAAATTTCAAACATCAAACTTATAAGGGTATTGAATTCTCATATCATCTTCCTTTTCCCAGGTTGCTTCATCTCCCTCGTTAAATTCTAACTCTCTTCTTTGTTGATTAGCATAACTCTTTTGTTGGCTTTGATCTATCTTTATTTTGTTCAGATTATCTTCACTTGATCCCGTGTTTGTTGTATGATTTCGGGGCCTAGTATCTTGGCTTCTCCCACTTCATCCCAACACAAGAGAGATCGACACTTTCGACCATATAGAGCTTCATATGGTGTCATATCGATAGTAGCTTGAAAACTATAATTGTACGAGAATTCTACTAATGGCAGCACCTTGCTCCATGTAGTATTAAACTCAATACACATGATCTTAACATATCTTCCAATGTTTGGATTGTCTTCTCTGTTTGTCCATCGGTTTTAGGATGAAATGCGGTACTAAAATTCAACTTTGTGCTCATTGCTTCGTGTAAACTTCTCCAAAACTTTGATTTAAATCTTGAATCTCGATCAGACACAATAGATACTGTTACTTCATGCAATTTCACTATCTCTTGTATGTAGAGTTTAGCATATTGATGTAGTGAGAACGTCATCTTTACTTGTAGAAAATAGGCAAATTTTTTTAGGCGATCTATGATTACCCATATGCCATCATGTTCTTTTGTAGTTTTCGGTAATCCAAAAACAAAATTCATTGAAATATGTTCTCACTTCCATTCGGGGATAGGCAAGGGTTGGAGAGTTTCTTCTAGACGTTGGTGTTCTGCCTTTACTTGTTGGCAAATTAGCACAATTTAACATAATTTGCAATTTTCTCTTTCATATTCGGCCACCAAAAGTGTAACTTCAAATCTCGATACACTTTTGTAGTTCCAGGATGTATTGAGAATGTAGATGAATGTGCTTCAGATAACACCTTTGTTCGTAAATCTGAATCTTGTGGCACATACCATCGGTTTTTGAATTTTAAAATACCATCTTCTGGACAATGAAATTCGGAAGATTCATCAAGATCCATTTTTGACTTGTAATCCCAATATCTTGGATCTCTCAATTGTGCCTCTTTGATATCATCCAAAAGTGTAGGTCTAACCGTTAATGCAGTCATCTTACTGGTTACTTCCATTATAAGCTCCAGATTGAATCTTTGAACCTCCAATTGTAAAACAACTGATAAAGACGATAATGTTGGTTCCTTAAAGCTTGTTGTTCTACTTAATGCATCGGCAACAACTTTGGCTTTTCCTGGATGGTACTTAATTTCAAGGTGATAATCCTTGACAAATTCCAACCATCTCTGTTGTCGCATATTAAGCTCTTTCTGTGTAAAAATGTACTTTAAACTTTTATGGTCGGAATATACTTCACATGACTTTCCATATCGATAGTGCCTTCATATCTTGAGAGAAAAAACTATAGCAGCAAGCTCTAAATCATGTGTTGGGTAGTTTTTCTCATATTCTTTCAATTGCCTTCATGCATATGCAATCACCTTTCCATCTTGCATAAGTACACATCCAAGGCCTATCTTTGATGTATCACAGTAAATACTGAAACGTCCATCTTCATTTGGAAAACAGTCAAGAAGCCTATGTAAATTGCAGAACATCATTTTTGTCTCAGAAATTTGCAAGTAAATTTTGAACAACGGTTTCATGGCAAAGCATATGTGAAAGCACTATGGAAGGTTGCCTAAGCTTGTACGGAACTCAAATTCGAAAGAGAAATGAAAACCCTTGAGTTAATGGATCCTTTAGTTGTTCAATATTTATGGTCCATTAGTGCTTTGCATTGGGCGACACAAACATTCTCTGCAAATTCAAAGTACAGCATGAGTCTAACAATCTCAGCAAGTCTTTCAATAATGTTATTCTCATGGCAAGAGACAAACCTATAGTAACTATGTTAGAAATAATCAAAAATCGATGATGCTACGTAGTGAAGTAGCATGGACAAATGGATTTATCTACCGATACCCTATGTCCTAGGATACAACATGGACAAATCATATCATACATCAATGATTAAAACATACAAGTCCATAATACAAAGATACAAGTCCATAATAAAATGATAAATAATACAAAGATCAATCATTCATGAGCTGCACTGGAGGAGGAGGATGAGCTGATGGAGGTGTATGAAGATCGCTGAGGTCAAGTGGGAAGCCGAAGAATGAATCAAGGATACGCGCCATCCCAGTCAATTGGTGTTGGTTGGTGTCCAAGTGTGTGTTATGATGTATCTGCATCTCTCAAACCTCATTCAAACACTCCCACATATGACGCTGATATAACTCATGATCTCGTTGTTGTACGGTCAGATGCTCAATATGTTCATACATCGACTACTGATGTGTCATTTGCTATGCATGATACATCGACATCTCCTGCATCAATGTCATCCATGTAAGAAATATTTAAGGCTGCTAAATGTTTAAGGTAGCTTAACATGAACATGGTGCTTGAATAATAGAGAAATGATAAATCTTTTCAGAAAGGATAACAGAAGGAGATGACATTATAGTTCGAATAAACGAGCCACCAACGCGTTGGTAGCTAAAGTTGGGGTCAAAGAACACGAGCCCATCCTTATTTTTCTATTAGGTCTGTCCAGTCAAAGTTCAAAGGTTGTATTATTTTTATAAAAATTGTAATTTATGCATGTCCTACCTCCTTAATATCAAGGTCAGAAATTAAATCGTAGTGCAAGCAATTGAAATGAAATACATAGTTTAAAAAGTATACTCTAATATTCTCCAATCTAAAAGTATTGATTTTCATTTAACTTTGATAATGTTCATCATTTAGCATATTAAACTCGATAAGTTAATATTTTACTATTTAGAAGTCTTTACAAGAAAGGAAATAAAAAGGACTAAAGTAGTTCATAGGATTCAAATGGGTGGGAAAGATAAGGATGTGAATAATTATTATGGGACACTTTGTGAATACCCTAATACCCATAATTTAGGTCTTCAAGACACCTTTCTCTACCACAAGCTATCCCACTTAGGGACCATAAGGTCCTTTTATTTTAGGACCACTACCCTTTAATTTCCAAACCCAACCCTAATCAATATTCAATAGTGCATTCTCGTAATTTTAGGTAAAATTATTGTTTAGGTGTCAAAATGAGTCATATTCTTGAAGTTTCCATTGACTTCAACTATCTAGCTTTGGTCCATCCCATCCTTATTGCACACCGGCACATGAACGCGTTCATTTCGATGGTTGAAAGATGTTTTGCTTCGGAAATAATCATATCAAGTACCGACCAAAATAATTCAAAGTTTCAACCAATACAAAATTTAACTATCCTAGTAAAAAATTAAATATCGACTAAAACTTGCTTGTTTTTTTTATTGTTTCTTCAGAAAATTTAATCACGTTTGTTCTGATCGTCAACTGATATCCAACCTAGGGTTTGGAGATTGGTATAACATTATTAAAAAGGTAAATATAAAATTTTCTCCTTATGCTAAGGTTTGTGTCCATTTTTTATTTCTCTTTCCTGAAAAGTTTAGTAGCAAAAGTATTACGTCTATCGTTACAATTTTAACTTCAAGATATCAGTTGTAAATTCTCTTATAAGAAAATTTGATATTTCCTTTGATTGAAAATAAAAATGAGTAGCAACATTCAGAGACCCTAGCTATGATTTGAATCTCTACCAACTTGCACTTCGACAATTAAATGCAGAGCATTTTTCAATCGTATGATTTCATATTTGTTTTTGACTCAAGGTTCAATCTCCGTTGCATTCTTAATTTTCTCGAATAATTTAAAAAATAAGACAGATTTCAGCCAAGAGACCGACGGAGGCGATTGTTAAATGAACGAAGCCGTACATCCAATAGTCTGAAAATAGTCCTAGCTGGCAATGAAGAAGAGCGTGGGCCCAATCAGAGAACTCCAAGTCAGTCACTTTCAAGCCTAAGTTAAAGTCACAGGACAAGGGAATTTGGATCATTCGCCTTCTCTTATGGTCAAATCTTGTGGCCACGATTCAATTTTGAGTTCAAGAGCTTTCAACTTGATTCTGGGCCGTTGATTACTTTCATAATAGTTGTGGGGCCACCTTTCTGGGTCCCACTGTTATCCTTGATCATTATCCCAACTATTTGTACGCGGGCACTTGGGAATTTGGATGGTCATTCATTTGAGACATTCTAATTAACTAACTCGAGGTAAAGTATTAACTATCAATGATTAGTGCCCTTTTTTTTATTTCTAGTCGTTGAGGTAGTAGTTTAACACGAGAGGATTCACGTATGTCTCATCGATCCATGTCGAACTACCCCATCCTCAACAAAGCCATAGCATACTAATTCTCCAAAGTTCTTCGCAATTCGATTACCAATTTAACTTATATATGATGATAAGAGCGATGAAACATCTGAATACAGCAATGCAAGAGTATCCGGACAGAGTGTCACTGTGTCTTTGTTTACTTGCAATAATTTGGATGCTAATATAAAATAAATAAAAACTAAGTCATGGCTGCAATGAGTAGGTGCCAACATTCTACATGTGAAAGAGGAGAGAGACAGAAGATACACAAACTCAATGTGGACGCCTTTGAAATCT
Source organism: Begonia fuchsioides (assembly GCA_003255005.1). Classification (NCBI taxonomy): domain Eukaryota; kingdom Viridiplantae; phylum Streptophyta; class Magnoliopsida; order Cucurbitales; family Begoniaceae; genus Begonia; species Begonia fuchsioides. The sequence goes on along the minus strand of QAOC01041933.1, from coordinate 40,712 downwards.
TTGCAAGGGCCCCAAAGTCTGCATTGAATCTTCCACATTCTCTTACAATAGCACCCAAATGTTATTTTGAAGGAGTCTTTGAAAGTAATGTCATGTTTTAGAAGACCAACTTGCTTTTCTTATTGTAAATTACAATTGTTTTGTCAACAAACTAAATGAGTAAGGTTATATTTACTTTGTATTATTACTCTTCGTTGTTTGATTGTCTTTCATTTTATAATCAATAAGAAACAATAATAGAGAGCATAAATATTGTAGATCCCTTTGATGATTTCAATATTATTTTGTCTACTTTGAACTGAAGTCTGCACATGTTTGTATTCGAAGTTAGGCAAAAACGTATCGTACTAGTTAAAAAAGAAATGCTTATGTTAAGTCAGTCGAATGCAAGATTGTGTGGCATTACAAATAACATATCTCGAATGGTCATTCCATTCACATTTCACGCTAACCTCTAATTACCTTTTTTGGAGGTTTTGTGTTCATAGAGTGGGGGAAAGGGATATCGCTAACCTCTCTCTCTATTAGTTACATTTGGAGGGCTATTAAAATGGGTGAAGGAGATACCACTAACCAAAAGATTTGAACTTATGGCCACTCCACTATATCATATCACCACTTCACCAAAAAAGATACCCTACATGATATTTGGATTGATAAGTTTGAAGTTGCACTCAAATGACTAACATAGTGAACTCATAAATATTTTCATATTTCCTTATTTTTCTCAAAATGTAGTATGAAAAAGACAACCGATTGAATTTCAATCCAAATCTAATATAAAGTCACAAATGAATTATTATAGCTTTCTAATTTTAAAATAGTTTAGTATAGTTTCGTTATCAAAATGTTTTGTTATTTGGAACCAGAGCTAGAACTGCAATTCTAAACTGAATCATTGTCCGTGAAATTCAGGTCAAGAATTAGTTATAATTTTTGTATATGCAGGATGGAAACATCATTTTGATTCAAATTTCATATTTATTAGTCTTTCCCCTTCTTATTTTTATTGCATATACACTTCTACTATCAGAAGATTGTGATACAATATTTATAATTAATGACAATTACATTAAATGAAAAATGAAATATTATTTATACCAAGAGATGAGTAACATTTTTCTGTGACAAAAAGAAAGATCACATTTTATCATCACCCATAATGAGATCCACGGTGACAACAACTTGGCAAATTAGTTTCAAGTCTAGATATAATTCATTACAATAATATATTTATTGATGAAGCAAACAAGTAGAAATGGACAAATGCGGGGCAGACACATTCCCTCCCCTCGTGCCTAAAAATGGTTGGAGGAATGGGTTTACTGGGCCCAAACCAGACCTTCGACTCACCATCCTCATTCTTGGAGAAGGAAGACTTGGTGGGCTCCACCTGTGGTCCCCCTCCAAGTTGGCGTGTTTAATGTCAGTCTCACTCAGACCCAATCAGTACTCCCCCTTTTGCCACATAGGCAGTCGACGCGAGAGATTTTCCTTTTTTGCAAAACTCAGCGTTTTGGTCGGGGCGACACGGACGGATGAGGATGACGTGTCACTGTCGCCTCGCCCTAGGTCTCCTCGTTTCATCTACAGAACCAGGCTTCAAGCATACCCATTTAACTGTCTTGATACGTACATTTCAATGAATACAAATATAAGTTAAATTTTATTCTAGTATTTGAAATGGAGCACGATATTAGATACACATAGACATCGGTTGAATCGAGACAACTGACGATAACAGAAAATGTGAGATGTTTGAGAATTTGCCACCACGTATTATTATCTACCACTAACGTAAATTAGTATAAAGTTTGACATTTAGATGCGAATTTATGATGAAGGTCAACTTCCTCCGTGTGCTATAAAATTTCCAAATGAAGATTGATCATAATTAATAATTAATTAAGAGAAGCTGACGATTAATCATTTGAAAGTGACCCTCTGAAATCCAGCTGCTTATTTAACCACCCCCATATCCCTCTTACCATGGCCTCCATCTCTCTCCCTCCCTCTCTAAAACCCTCTGACTACCCAATCTGAGAACTCGTCTGAAATGGAGAATCAGTCAGGTGCTTCCAACGAACAAGACTTGTTTTCTCGTCGCTCCGTTTGGGTTAATGGACCCGTCATCGTCGGCGCCGGCCCATCTGGGCTGGCCACAGCGGCCTGTCTGAGGCAACAAGGCTTGCCCTTCGTGGTTCTCGAGCGCGCTAACTGTATCGCATCTCTGTGGCAGAAGAAGACCTATGATCGCCTCAAGCTTCATCTTCCCAAACACTTCTGCCAACTACCGAATTTCCCGTTCCCGGAAAGCTTTCCTGAATATCCGACCAAGAATCAGTTCATGGAGTACTTGGAGTCGTATGCCAAGCATTTCGAGATCGACCCACGATTCAACGAAAGCGTAGAATCGGCGCGGTTCGATGAAGTTTGTGGCTTTTGGCGAGTGAAGACTGTGATTTCGTCGAGCATGAGTGAGGTGGAGTATATTTGCCGGTGGCTCATCGTCGCAACTGGGGAGAATGCAGAGCGCGTGGTGCCGGAGATTGACGGAATGAGGGGGTTCAGAGGGAATTTGATCCATGCTTGCGATTACAAGTCCGGCGAGAAATTCAGCGGAGAAAATGTTGTCGTGGTTGGATGCGGTAATTCCGGGATGGAAATCTCGTTGGACCTCTGCAACTACAATGCTTGGCCGTTACTGGTGGTCAGAAGTTCGGTGAGTGTTGGATAAATGACTCCAAACAAAGTTTTAATTTCAAATCTTTACTTTTCGACTTGGGTTTTCTAACTTTAGTGTTTTTTTTTTACTCAGGTTCATGTCTTGCCTCGAGAAATTATGGGAAAATCGACGTTCGAACTGGCTGTTTTGATGATGCAATGGCTACCGCTCAGGATAGTTGACAAGATTTTATTGATCTTGGCTTGGTCGGTGTTTGGAAATACTGAGAAATACGGGCTAAAGCGGCCAGCAATGGGTCCACTGGAGCTGAAGAACACAAAAGGGAAGACGCCGGTGCTGGAGATCGGCGCGTTGGAGAAGATCCGATCAGGAAACATCAGAATTGTGCCGGAAATCAAAAGATTCAACGGCAACCAAGTGGAGTTCATCAACGGCGAAAAGCTCGACGTAGATTCCGTAATTCTGGCCACTGGATATCGCAGCAACGTCCCTTCTTGGCTCCAGGTGAGATCACTTGCCAACTTATGCATCGTTCTTGGTCTCCTTTCTGACCAAAATTAGAAATGGTATGGAATCTGAGCTGGTTTTGTGACGCAGGAGAGAGAATTTTTCTCTGAAAATGGGTTTCCCAGAAGCCAGTTCCCGCATGGGTGGAAAGCGAAAGACGGGCTATATGCTGTTGGGTTTTCAAGGAGAGGGCTGTCTGGTGCAACCGCCGACGCCATTAAAATAGCGCATGACATTGCCCATCTGTGGATGAAGGAGACAATCTCCAGACAAGACAGACCAGTCTTTCTCCAGAGACGGTCTTTCCCTTAGTTCTAAACCCCATCAATTTGGACGAAAGCAACGAGAGAAAAACATTGACTCGTTTCCAGTCACATGGACGGAACAACCGCCGCCGCCGGCCGATTCATTCGACTGATAATCTAGACAGAGAGTTGGCCGGGAGGAGTTTTATGAGATGAATCTAAACGTGGTTGGGTGTAGTAAAGTTAGAAAGGAAAGATGAGGCTTTCCATTTATTTTCTTTATGTAAATAATAAGTATCTTGTATTTTCTATTCATTTCTTGGGGTAATTATACAATTATTTCAAAATTTTAAAGAAACCCCAAAAGGAATTACTTGTAAAATTCTAATCTACAACAATTATCATTTACTAAAAAGGAGAACAAAAATCGCTGGAAAACACGTGGCACAGACTCTGTACAACATCTTAACGCATTTGCATTTGAAGTGAGTGTAAAACAAACTCTTGTACTCAAAAGGCAAAATTTCTTCATCCCAGCCCGACAATTTGTGAAGGAATTAAATCACAGTAACTTAATGACCCAGAGATAAAAAGTCTTTATCTGATATTTCAAGGAGCTACTATAACATTAGTGGTAACAACTTCTGAAACAAGAAACTCGGGAACTAATGGACATGTTCTATACGTGCGCCGTTGTAAATGGTCGGGTAACTAAGTCCTGAGGATAACTAAGTCCTGAACATAACATGTGATATTTTAAGGTTATTTTGCAGCAAAATAAAAGAAAAAAGAAAGAGGTGATGGCAGGAGAGAAGAGAGAAGTACAAGATTGATTGGAGAGTGCTGAAATGTAGCCGCGCCTGCAGGCGGATCCTCTTCTTCTTCTGCTTCGTTTTCCTTTTGTGTCTGTGTTTTCTCTATCAGAAAATGACCCCTCGCGAACTTCATGTCTCCTAATTCTACTCATTTTTATAAAACAAAACTTCCGCAATGCTTCGTTGCTAGTGCCACTAGGCTAATTGGATACACTTTGAATTTGGTCCCAGAATAATTTACTAAAGCTGAGACCTTTGTTCCAACGCCCGGGACCAACTTTGGATTAAGTTCTCTTGAAACTCCGAGCACAGTCGACAATTTATTTATGAAAATTTTAAAGTTACTTTTAATATAATAATATTGTACTTCTGATGAACTAATCATAATTCGAAATATTTACTGCAGAACACGGATGAGTCCGCTCAAATGTTTCTATTTGTTCTTCTTTAGGCGCTACCTTCCTTGGTTGCTTGGGTTTCTTACTTCTTAGGTAGGGATGGGCAACGTACCCCAAATTTTGCCCCCACCCACGTTTTTAGTCGCCTCCCATATGGTTTTGCCCACTCAACCAGGGTTTGGTTGGCGGTTTCGGAAGTCCCAAGTAGACCCTGGGACAAACAATTGACACAAACTGCTTAGAAATAGAAACCAATCAAAACTAGCGAACCCTACTCAATCCCAAATATCAGATCAAAATAAAATAAAAATTGATTTTTTTTAGTTTTAAAAAAATTGAAGACGCCAATACAATGAATGCATAAAAATAGGGTATCCTAGGATAAATTGAGAGTTAGTAGCTGAATTAATGCATTCTTTTTGGTAAAGAGCACAAATTTAATCACATTTTGAGTTGATGTTACTGAGCAGGCGAAATTCAGAAAGCAAGCTGTCATGTAAAATAATACTTGAGCCTATTTTATCTTTTGTCAGAGTTCTTCTACCGAAAACTTACTTTTGCCTCCATTATCCGTCAAATATAAGCAGATTTCCTGGTGGCGCTCCCCTACGTTGCCAGAATTCCAAGGTTTGCACAAAACAAACGCTTTTGTAAGACTGGTGAAACAGAGGTCGAATTTGATTTGAATATTTGTGGAAAAGTCTAGTTGGAGATATTTATAATATAATTTAGAGAATCCATATATTGCCCATATTTTGTATTATTTATTACTATTTTTGCACAATATTTTTGAGAGACTATTTTATATAGTCGGAATACGTTAATCCTGAAAATGGTTGATGACGTTTTGCTTTCTAAGAAGAGAATGAAAAAACTTGTAATTGGATCCAAAAATCAAAGAAAGTGTGCAGTCATTTAAGGAAGAGCCACAAAAAGGTTTAATAGAAGCAACAATTGTTAAAAAGATTTAAAGTGTCAATCAATATCCGGAAAAGAACAACAAAGTTTGCTTTTCATTTAGAAAAGTGAGCACGTAAAATCAAAGTGGTATAAGTTGTAGACTAAAAGAAAGAAACACTTATCATAAGGGAAAACAACTTGAGGTGTCTTGTGAGACAATTGTCGTCAAGGAAAATCAGTAAATAAAAGGAAGATCTTCTTGTAATGACTCATGGAGACTCAAGTTCATTCAAGAGAGGATTCTAGATTCATCTTGCGCATTTCATGTGTCTCAATCCATATTGAGTTGGGAGTGAGTGAGGTCCGTTTATGAATTGAGAGAAAAAAGCAAGAGTGAGACTATTTTATAAAAGCCATTAATTGAGAGAAATACGAGTGTGAGTGACATTGATTGACTGTAAACACGTGAGGGAGTGAGTGAGGTCCGTTTATTTTCTTATTTATTAGCTAACAGTTTTTTTTTTTGTTTCTTATATTGAGAAATGAGATTGAATATGTTGAGGCTCAAACTAGTAGTCTTGCACGATGAAATAATAAAGAAATAGAGCGAGATGTTGAGTTTGAGAATGAGAGCAATAGTTACAAAAAGAAGCGGTATCCTAGAAAAAATTGAGACGATGGCAACCCAAGAAACATCATGATGCCGATTCCTTTTTTTCATTGTAAAAGTGATCCCGAATCATATTTGAAATGAATAAGAAAGGTTGATCATATTTATGATTGTCACAACTATATCAAGGAAAAAAATCAAGTTGGCCTCAATGGAATTCATGAACTATGCAAGTACATGGTAGGATCAACTAGCGAGAATTCAGGGAAAGCACGACGAAAGACTCGTTTCCACGTGGGAAGAAATAAAAACATTTATGCGTAAGAGATTTGTTCCTAGTTATTATCATCCAGATCTTTATAGGAAATTGCAAGAGCTAAAACAAGGTTCTAAAAGTGTGGAAGATTATTATAAAGAGTTGAAATAAACTATAATGAAAGCCAACATAGAGGAAGAAGAGGAAGCAACCATGACACGTTTTATTGGAGGATTGAATAAAAAAATTTATAACATAGTGGGCGTGCAGCACGATGTGGACATAGAAGAATTATTACACAAGTCTACCAAGGTCGAACAACAATTGAAATCAAAGGAAAATTCAAAGGGTAGATCTTTCACAAACTCAAATGGGAATTCAACTTGGAGGCACGAGAAACAAACTATAAAGCTTAAGGCTGATTTCAAGGAAAAGATAAAAACTGCCTCAAATAATGCTTTGATAAAAAGTACAGTTGAAGCTACTCCAAAAACTAGAGCTCGAGAAATTGAATGTTATCCTTGTCAAGGATTCAACCAGTATACTTCAAATTGTCCGAATAAAAGAACAATGATGATACATGATAATGAGGATGTTGAAAGTAAAAACTCAAGTGATGGCGAGATGCCCCACTAGAATATTGTAACGATGTGGAGGTAGAGGAACCCGTGAGAGGTGAACTCTTAGTCGCTAGACGTGTACAAAGAGAACACATATTTCATACAAGATGTTGCATGAATAACAAATTATGTAGTTTGATAATTGATAGTGGGAGTTGCACTAATTTTGCTAGTACTTTATTAGTGGATAAGTTGAGATTGGAAACCGAAAAGCATCCAAATTTGCATAAGCTACAGTGGTTGAGCGATTACGGTGAAGTCAAAGTTACTAAACGAGTGAAAATTGCTCTATCTATTGAAAAATATCAAGATGTGGTTCTTTATGATTCGGTTCCTATGCAATTTGATCAAAAAGTCAAGCATAATGGGTTCAAGAATGAGTATAGATATATTCAAGATGGTAAGACAATCATTCTCAAGTCACTTAAACCGTGGAAAGCTAGTGAAGATCAAGAGAAAATTATAAGAGATTTCAAAATGAGAGAAAAGCCAATATGTGAGCAAAAGAGTGAAAAAAGAGCAATGAGAGAAAAATAAAGCGTGAGAAAAAACAAGAAGAGAGTGGAAAAAGAGACCAGAGAGAAAACAAGAGTGAGAGAAAAAACATGAGGAGAGTGGGAAAATAAGTGGAATAACGAAAAAAAGTGAGGTGAAAAGTGTGATGTTAGCAAGACAACAAGTACTTGTAATCTTGTACACGAATATTTATCTTTCTACTAGCGAGCTAACTCTTTTGTTTCTAAGTGTTGTTTCTAGTCTTTTAAAGGAATTTGAAGATGTGTTCCTCGAAGAAGTTCCAAGTGGGTTACCTCCTTTAAGAGGAATCAAACACTAAATTGATTTTATGCCTAGGGTGGGTTTCGTGAGATATAGTTTTAGTCCATGCTCAGTTCCTGTGATTTTAGTTTCAAAGAAAGATGAGAATTGACGAATGTGTGTGAATTGTCAAGTTATCAACAAGATCATGATAAAGTATCGACATTTTATTCCAAGGTTAGATGACATGCTTGATAAATTAAATGATTCATATTTATTTTCAAAAATAGATTTAAAGAATGGATATTACCAAACAGATGAAACAAGAGGATGAATAGAAAACTGCTTTTAAAACTAAATATGGTCTCTATGAGTGATCAGTGATGTCATTTGGATTATCTAATACACCAAGTACTTTTATGAGATTAATGAATCATGTGCTAAGAGCTTTTATCGGGAAAATTTATTGTTGTATACTTTGATGATATATTGATATATATCAAAATCTTATATGCACATGTTGAACATTTAAATTTAGTTTTCATTGCTTTATGAGAAAATTAGTTTTATGCTAACTTAAAGAAGTGTACTTTTTGCATGGATTCAGTAGTTTTTCTTGATTTTTTTGTAGGATCAAAGGGAATTTCGATGGATCAAGAGAAGGTGAAGGTGATTCAAGAGTGGCCGAAACCAAAGAATGCAAGTGAGGTTAGGAGTTTCCATGGATTGACAAGTTTTATAGAAGGTTTGTTCGAGATTTTAGTACTATCGCATCGTCGAATGATCTTGTTAAAAAGCATGCTGAATTTAAATGGACCGAAGAACATGAACAAGCTTTCAACCTTCTAAAAGATAAACTTACTAATACACCGTTACTTGTGTTACCTAATTTTGATTAAGTATTTGAAATTGAACGTCGTGAAAAGGTATTTGTGGTGTTTTGATGCAAGATTCTAAGCCAATTGCTTACATTAGTGAAAAGCTTAATGGATTCCAACATATGACAGAGAGAATATATAAAAGAAAAATGAGCAATATGCACTGCAAGCAAACAAAAGCCGAACAATAGTCGTATTCGAGCTAGGAGATTAAGTTTGGATTCAACTAAAGAAAGAAAGATTTGCAAGTAAAAGGAAAAATAAGTTGCAACCTCGAGGAGATGCTCTTTTTCAAGTGTTGGAGCGAATCAATGACGATGCCTACAAAATTGATTTGCCAAGTAAATATGGTAATGTAAGTGTCACTTTCAATATTAGTTACTTATCTTTGTATGATGCAGGAGATTTGAGGATGAATCTTTTCGAGGAAGGAGAGAATGATGCGGATCAAGTGGTGATACAAGACCAATTGCAAGGAATTGGAGGCCCAATGACAAGGTCAAGATCCAAGAAAATGCATGAAGCGCTATGTGGTTTAGTGAAGGAAATCCAAATGAAAGAATATATTCAACATAAAAAAATGCTTATTATATTAAGTGTTAAAGAAGATATTGATATCATGCAAGGTGGTCAAAAATAAAATCTCAATAACCCAAGCCCACTACAAGATATTGAAGGGGCAAAGAAAATAACTTTTACTTGACCAACAAGTAAATCAAATTTTACTTGATCAGCAAGTAGATCTTTTGGCAGATTTGAGAATCTTGACAAATTTGAGAATCTTCCCAAAGATATTTTAGTTTTGTAATATCTTTCTAGTTCTTAATTTACTTAGAAATTGTGTAGTCTATTTAAAGACATCCAAGTATTGTGAAAGACACAATTTTTATGATTAATTCATTTTGAGTGTCTGGAGAATTTTCTCTTTAGCTCTTTGCGAAAAACTCGATCTTTATCAAGTTAATTATTGATAGATCAACTTTGATAGCTTTGGTTCTTACTGAGAAGTTCGGTCTAGGTCAAGCTTCTTGTTTGATAACTTAGGTTCCGTCGGCAAGGTTTGATTGGGGTCAAGTTCCTCGTATTTGATTTAAAGGCGATACAAGTATCTTTTTTCGCATTGTTAAAGGTTCTCGGGTTTGATATACCTGTGGTTCTCATCAAAACTTCAATGGAAAAAATTCAATGTATGCCCTCAAATTCCGATTACCTAAGTTAGATTAAGCTGAAGCTGTTAATACTGCTTGTTAACTAGTGAATCGTTCTTTGTTGATTACTCTTGCTAATAACACTTTGTACGAAGTAATGCAATGTACTCGTGTTGATTATTCTTTTTTAAGAGTTTTGGGTGCACTATATATTCTCATGCCGATAATAGAAAATTTGAATTGAGATCCCTGAAGTGTACATTCATTGACTAAATTTTTGGCGTCGAGGATTACAAGTTATGATGTTTAGCATCCAAGAAAGCAATCATCAGTAAAAACATAGAATTTTATGAAACGTGGTATTTGATGAAGTTGTTATAATTGGGCAAAGTATTCGCTAATAATGATGTAATTTCTTCCGATAATGGTTGAAATCAGTAATCATATTGTATACGGATAATAGAAATGGAATATCTTGACCCAAATTTGACACAAAACAAGAACCTTTGGTTTTGAAAACCCTAGACCTGCTGCTTTAGTGCGACCAAGAACCTTAGTGTAGGGATTAACGCCACAAATGGTATGGTAATCCGTTTGATAAGTCAGAGGTGGACGCCACAGAGAATCTCGATAAGTCCTGTAAAAGTTGTTCAAAGAACTAAAGAGAATTTCTCTCAAAGCCTATTTCTCAAAATCTGAGTTGTGTTCTTCATTTTCAAACTAAGCCTTGGCACAATTTCGTAATATGGGTTGGGCTCTAAAGACCTAAGCCTAACAATACCTAAAAATGTTCAAAACACTAAAAAATAAAAGGTCCATCCCAATGACACACATAAAAGGGAAAATATGGGTCTATTTAAAGTCAAAAACTCAAATAGACTCATAAATTGACAATTCTTAAATTTAATAGCAAAATAAAAGAAGTTTTGAGCTCTTCATTCTTGTATCTGGATCAATGTCATGAGGTCAGAGTTAATAATTGATGTTGGAACAACATTGTAGCATTCGATGAATTCTTGGATATAAATGTTGAGTTGTTCCTTGAACTTCTTTGTTCGGGCTTGCGTCATCGATCCATTGAGTGCTTTAGCTTCTTTGTGCCTTTCCATTGTGTTGTCCATGTTATCCTTATCATTCCCTCTCTCTCAAAAAGGATTTGTCCTCAAATCATCATGTGCATCAAAAGGGGATAAGTCAGAAACGTTGAAAGTAGCACTAACATTATACTCACCTGGGAGATCTAAACAATAAGCATTGTCATTAATGCGCTCAAGGATTTGAAAATGTCCATCTCCACACGGAAGTAACTTGGAACGCCTCTATTTTGGAAATCGTTCCTTGCACATGTGCAGCCACACCAAATCACCTGGTTCAAAGATTATTTTCCCGCGTCCCTTATTTTCATGTCGTACATATTGTTCAGTCTGTCGCTCAATGTTGCGCTTTGGTGCCTCATGAAGTTTCTTTACAAGTTCTGCATTATGTTGTCCATCTAAATTGACATGCTCAGAAATAGGTAGAGGTGATAAATCCAAAGGAGTTAGTGGATTAAAACCATATACAATTTCAAAAGGAGAAAAATTAGTTGTAGAATGAATAGAACGATTGTAAGCAAACTCAACATGCGGTAAACACTCTTCCCAAGTTTTGCTATTCTTTTTCACTATCGCACGCAACAATGTAGATAATGTCCTATTTACAACTTCGGTTTGTCCATCTGTTTGGGGTGACAAGTTTTGGAAAATAATAATTTTGTACCTAATTTGTTCCACAAAGTTTTCGAAAAATAGCTGAAGAATTTTGCATCTCTATCTGAAACAATCATCCTAGGCATCCCATGTTAACAATCTCCCGAAAGAATAATTCTGCAATATGAGATGCATCATCAGATTTATGACAAGGAATAAAATGTGCCATCTTTGAGAACCTATCAACCACCACATAAATCGAATCTCTACCTTTCTTTGTCCTAGGTAATCCTAGTACAAAATCCATGCAAATGTCTATCCAAGGAGCAGTAGAAATAGGTAGAGGTGTGTACAAACCATGAGATTGAACTTTAGATTTCGCTTGCCTACAAGTCACACATCTAGTACAAATTCTTTCAACAACCCTTTTCAAACAAGGCCAATAAAAGTATTCTTAGATAACACCTAAGGTCTTAGCTATTCGAAAATGCCCCATAAGACCTCCACCATGTGCTTCCCTCAACAAAACTTCTCGAAGAGAACAACTAGGCACACACAATTTACTCTTTCTAAATAAGAATCCATCATGCCTATAGTAATCTCCTGAAGCAAATTTCTCACATGCTCTATACATATCACCAAAGTCTGAATCTAAAGGATATAAGTCTTTGATATTTCCAAACCCAAGTAATTTAGCATCAAGAGTTGAGATAAGAGCATACCTACGAGAAAGGGCATCAACTACCACATTCTCCTTACCTTTCTTGTATTTGTTGATGTATGAGAATAGCTCAAGGAATTCCATCCAATGTGCATGGCGTTTGTTCAATTCGTGTTGACCCTTAAGGAATTTGAGTGTTTCGTGATCGGTGTAGATGATAAACTTCTGGGCTAACAAGTAATGTTGCCAAGTCTCTAATGCCCGAACCAAGGCACCTAGTTCCTTATCATAGGTAAGGTAGTTAAGAACTACACCTCCTAACTTTTCACTAAAATATGCAATCGGTCGTTGATCTTGCATGAGAACTGCTCCAATCCCCACGCCTGAAGCATCACATTCCACTTCAAATGGCTTCTCGAAATTTGGTAAGGCCAACAAAGGATGGTTGGTTAGCCTTTTTTTGATTGTTTGAAATGCTTCCTCTTGCGTTTCCGTCCATTTAAAACCCACGTTTTTCTTTATCACTTCGGTAAGTGGTGCAACAATGGTACTAAAATCCTTGACAAAGCGACGATAGAAACTTGCAAGTCCATGGAAGCTACGAACTTGCCTTGCATTTTTCGGTGTCGGGCATTCTTGAATTGCAATGACTTTCTCGTTGTCAACCTGCACTCTCTGCTTGCTCACAACAAAACTAAAAAACACAACATGATCTGTACAAAACGTGCATTTTTTTAAGTTAGCATATAATTTCTCATTGCGAAGTACCAAAAACACTTCCTTTAGATGTACCACATGACTGTCTATGTCTTTGTTGTAAATTAAGATATCATCAAAGTAAACAACTACAAATTTACCAAGAAATGAGCGTAAAACATGATTCATTAATCTCATAAACGTACTAGGTGCATTCGTTAACCCAAATGGCATAACCAACCACTCATACAATCCATGTTTAGTTTTAAATGCAGTTTTCCACTCATCTTCCTCCTTCATTCGTATTTGATGATACCCACTCTTCAAATCAGTTTTTGAAAATATGCACGCCCCGTGCAACTCATCAAGCATGTCATCCAAACGAAGAATAGGAAAATGATACTTTACCATGATGTTATTTATCGCACGACTATCAGTACACATCCGCGATGTTCCTCCTTTCTTTGGAACCAATAACACAGGTACAACGCATGGACTCATACTTTCCTGAATGTATCCTTTTGCAAGTAATTCATCCACTTGCTTTTGCAATTCCTTTGTTTCTTCTTGTCTGCTGCGATATGCTGGACGGTTTGGTAATCTTGCTCCGGGTATAAGATCAATCTGATGTTCGATGCCCTGAATTGGTGGTAGTTCCACGGGCACTTCTTCCGTCACAATATCTCAAAATTCCTGCTAAATAGATTGAATGGCACTAGGATAAATGTGATTAGAAGGGTTAGTTAATAAAGTGATGTCTTTGTATACAAACAAGATTACTGGTTGTCCTTTAGAGTAAGCTTTGGTAACCTCACTTGCTTTCATGAAGAAATTTTTCTTTTGTTTCTCTTTTGTTTTCTCAAGTGATATTGTCTCAATTTCTTTTTCTTTTTCTTTTCCTTTCTCTTTTTCTCTCTCACTTTCTTTCTTTTTCTTTTCTTTTGCTTTCTTATTTTCTTTCTTTTTGGCAAAAATCTCCTCGTAACCGCAATTGATCTTCATAAACTTCCCTCGGTGACATAGGGGCAAGGTTGATGGTCCTCTCTTTGAAACACAAAAGAGTATTTGTTGTTGTAACCATCATGTATTACATGTCAATCATACAGCCACGGCCGCCCAAGAAGGATATGTCCAACTTCCATAGGAATTACATCACATAATATTTCATCTTCATACTTGCCAATGCGAAATGAAACCAATACTTGTTTGTTCATCTTAACTTCACCGCTTTGATTGAACCATTGCAGTTTGTAAGGTCGAGGATGTTTGATCACTGGTAACCCCAATTTCTCCACTAAAGTAATACTTGCGGCATTTGTGCAACTACCTCCATCAATTATCATACTACAAACCTTATTTTGCATGTGACATCTAGTATGAAATATGTTTTCTCGCTGTACTCCTTCATCGTCTACTTTTGGTTGGGCATTCAAAGCTCTTCGAGTGACTAAAAACTCACCCTCAACGGCATATTCATCATCCTCAGAGTCATCTAAAATATCAGTTTTTGATTCGTCATCCGTTTCAATTTCTCCATTGTCTCTCATCACCATAACTTTCTTGTTTTGACATTGGCTAGCTATGTGACCTCTTCCTTGACATTTAAAACACTTGATGTCACGATTTCAAGAGGTAGAAGTATGTGATTTACCTTGGAACCCTTGGTTTGTTGTTTCAGCTTTTGGGTCCAGTTCGGTTTTAGCATCTTGCTTGTCGTCTCGTTTGGCGTAATTTGGTTTCCATGTTGAAGAACTTGTGCTATGTGAAGCACGTGTATTATTACCCTTTCTTTTTAGTTGTTGTTCCACCTTGATAGCCATATGCAACATATCTTCCAACTCTACATGGTGGTGCAACTCAATCTTATCTTAGATCTCTATATTCAAACCACCTAAAAATCTAGCCATTGTAGCCTCTCGATCTTCCTCAATATTGGCTCGAATCATGGTCACTTCCATCTCTTGATAATACTCCTCCACACTCTGATTACCTTGCTTAAGTTTATGCAACTTTTTCCATAAGTCACGGTAGTATCGGCTAGGTACAAAACGCTTTCTCATTACTGCTTTCATTTCATCCCATGTTTCAATTGGACGTTTTCCATTTCTTCTCTTGCTCAAAGTTAATTGATCCCACCAAGAAATTGCATAATCAGAAAACTCAATGGCAACAAGCTTTACTTTTTTCACCTCGGAGTAGTTGTGAAAATCAAACACCAATTCAACTTTTGTTTCCCACTCAAAGTAAGCATCATGATCATTTTTCCTTTGGAAAGAAGGAATATGCATTTTGATGTTACTCATGCTGTCATCAACCCGAGTCCTAGCTTCTCTAGAGTGTCTCCCAGTTCTCCTATTACCCATTTCTGAGTCTCCATCTCCTTCTTCAAGGTCAACATCTACATAATTCTCATCCTCCTCTCTCATCCTCCTAGGTGGATTTCTCTCTTGCCAATGCCTGTCGAGATTGTTTTGATGTTGCAGTAGTTGTCGAACTCTATCTTCTACATTATTCAAACCCTCATTAATCTGGCTCAACTCATCCCTCGTCATCCTCCTCATCTCACCTATTAGTACTTGATATTGAAGATTATTTACGCCTTGTGGTTGTGCACTATTGTCTGAATTAGACATGTTTGAAAAGATAAACCTGCAAAAGAAAGCTAGAAAATAATGTATGAAAAGGACCTCACTACACTCCCTCACGTGTTTCGTTTGAGTTTATGATTTCACTCAAAAAATATCACTCGTGTTTCACTCTTTATAATTTGGCTTTTACCCTCTAATAAGCTTTCACTCTCCTGCCTTTTGGCATTATTAGTATCTCTCTAGTTCTTTTGAAACTAATACAACTTTACAGGAAAGTCGATGACAACCAAACCAACCTACCAAAAGAGAAAGAAAGAAAAAAATATATACAGGGGTACGATTCAAAAGGCACGATTTTAAAGGGGTACAAAAGGCACGATTTTGAAGGGGTGCAATTCAAAAGCCACGATTGGAAGGGGTGCGATTCAAAGGACACGATTTGAAGGGTCAGAATTTGAAGGGCACAATATGAAGGGGTGCGATTCTGTAAACATCAATGGATTTTTATCAATAAACTTGCAGATTCAACAAAAGGATTCAATTTTTTTTTCAGAATACTCTCAAATCGGAAATAAAAATTAAAACCCGAAATGAGAATAACATATTTAAAGATTTAAACTTAAAAACGAGTGAGACCTTGCTTTGATACCAAATGCTGTAATTTCTTCCGATAATGGTTGAAATCAGTGATCGTATTGTATACGGATAATAGAAATTGAATACCTTGACCCAAATTCGACACAAAACAAGAACCTTTGGTTTTGTAAACCCTAGACCCGCTGCTTTAGTGAAACCAAGAACCTTAGTGTATAGATTGACGCCACAAACGGTATGGTAATCCATTCGATAAGTCAGAGGTGGATGCCACGGAGAATCCCGATAAATCCTGTAAAAGTTGTTCAAAGAACTAAAGAGAATTTCTCTCAAAGCCTATTTCTCAAAATCTGAATTGTGTTCTTCATTTTCAAATTAAGCCTTTTATAGGCACAATTTCGTAATATGGGTTGGGCTCTAAACCAACAATACCTAAAAATGTTCAAAACACTTAAAATAAAAGGTTCATCCCAATGACACACATAAAAGGACAAATATGGGTCTAACTAAAGTCAAAAACTCAAATAGACTCATAAATTGACAACTCTTAAATTTAACAGTGAAATAAAAGAAGTTTCGAACTCTTCATTCTTGTATCTGGATCAACGTCATGAGGTCAGAGTTAATAATTGATGTTGGAACAACATTGTAGCATTCGATGAATTCTTGGATATAAATGTTGAGTCGTTCCTTGAACTTCTTTGTTCGGACTCGCATCATCGATCCATTGAGTGCTTCAGCTTCTTTGTGTCTTTCCAATGTCTTGTCCATGTTATCCTTATCAAATAACAACAATATTTTTTTTCTAGTAATGAGGTGGAAGTTGTCTTCAAAAACTAATTAAACTTCTTTCATAGTAATTTGTCAGATTTTGATGTAATCTGAATTCTATCTAGATCAAGCTAGTTAGACTCATGTTACCAATCTCATTACACTTTTGTTTTGTTTTTTCTATAAATTCATATGATAGACTTGTGAAAAAATATATCAAAATTTGCTAGTGTGCAAATCAATTTGTATAAAAATTATCAATTCCAAGAGGACAATAATTCCATTGTGTAAATTAAAAATGCAAAAAATAACAAAAGAAAATAATAAAGAAATAAAGCAAGAGTAAAGTAGGCGTTGAAGTAAGAGATGAAATGTTGGCGTGAGTTAGATTTCCCTCATCCAATAATTAATTTCAGTCGGACCAAACTAATTATTATGATTAAGTCTTCAATTTCTGATCAAATTTAGATTTATGTAAAAATAGTTTCTGTCTCAAGAAATGAATCTTAAATTGCTGAAAATCAGATGAATGGATGAAGAGAAAATCTTAGAAAGAAACCACTTCAAGCCATTTCAGCAATGAGGTTAGTCCAACAGCACACCATGATGTACTGTATAGGGGCCCAATAATTACGAACAAGAAGCAAATTACTAATACTGAAAACATCATTGAAATAGGAATATAATTAATAAAAGCATCGAACACCTGAATAATAATATTTTTGTTCCTTCCATATCTCTATGATTCAGTTGTGTTTTTCCTTCGAGAAATAACCCTTTTAACTTTTCGAGTCTCCTTCCTCGTTTTCATACTTCCTTTCTTTCTCTTTTCTTTGATCTCTATATTTCTTGTCTTAGCTATTCCAAAATGCCCCATAAGACCTCTACCATGTGCTTCCCTCACCAAAACTTCTCGAAGAAAACAACTAGGCACACCCAATTTACTCTTCCTAAATAAGAATCCATCATGCCTATAGTAATCTCCTCAAGTAAATTTCTCACATGCTCTATACATATCACCAAAGTCTGAATCTAAAGGATATAAGTCTGATATTTCCAAATCCAAGTAATTTAGCATCAAGAGTTGAGATAAGAGCATACCTACGAGAAAGAGCATCAGCTACCACATTCTCCTTACTTTTCTTGTATTTGATGATGTATGGGAATGACTCAAGGAATTCCATCCAATGTGCATGGCGTTTGTTCAATTCGTGTTGACCCTTAAGGAATTTGAGTGTTTCGTGATCGGTGTGGATAACAAACTCCCGGGCTAACAAGTAATGTTGCCAAGTCTCTAATGCCCGAACCAAGGCATCTAGTTCATAAAATCCATTTGTGATCCATATTTTGATGATGCCATCAATCACATTGAGCAGATTACGAGAAAGAATCCTCTTAATCTCGGATAACCCAACCAATAGCGATGGAGAAGTTCATCTTGAGGGCAGAATTAGCAATTTTGACAGTATGTCTGACAGAATTACTCTGTGGGATACAAACAACTCAGCCTTTTGCTTTGCAGTAGAAGAACTCTTGACCTTGCAGAGTATTGACGATACCACTGATGCTATTACCTTGCATTCATCATTTTTATCTCCCAGTTTTATACCTTCATCATACCACGATATAGCATGATCAACTGCTATGATTTTGAAAGTGAAACTATGGAAGACAAGGAAAATATAACTTAACATTTGTCTCATAGTTTCTCGGCTACACCAGAATGTAATAAGTTGACAGAATCTCTTTCTCTACAAAGTAACAATTGTCTTATGAGCCAAGTGTTCCATTATCAGCATCTCCATCATCTCCATGAAGTTTTTAGTTCATCCGGAATTATATTTGATCTTGGACATGAACACTTATCATAAAGTAATTACTCAAGAGATCACTATAAATCTCCATGTCCTGCTTTCACATTCTGAAAAACGAAAGCAGTTCTTCTGTCTTCACCGACGACAAATTAATCTCTAGTCTAGATGATCCCGATTTCAGAGGAATATCTTTTGATGATGGTAATGCCATCCCTAAAGACTTGACATACCATCATTGGCACTCATGTCTTGCGAGAGACAAGGTACGTTCTCTGCTAATTCACAGTGCAAGTTGTGCTGGAGACGAGGAAGATATAGGTTTTCATACTGAAACTTCCTAAAGGTATAAAATTTGAATTATCATTCGCTTTCTCGTTCTATTGTAGGTGCATATTGCCATGACACTGGTATTGCTGGAGGAATGTCCGAAGGGATTTACTTTGATGATGTTGGGGAAAGATGAATACAAATATTAGGAGAGATTAATCAAATGTAGATTTATGCAGTGAGTAACTTGAAATGAAATAGTCAGTCAAATATTTTGTTTTTCTAGCCAAGTACTGGTTGTTGCATCGGTAACATTTTATACTTAGTCAGTTACGATGTCAGTTTACAATTATCTTGACACAAATCTACCAAATAAATTTACATATAATTCAGCATAGATGATAGATTCCCAGAATTAAATGTAACACTATCTGCAGATAGGAATTTATAGTCTGCATATTAAAATTGCATTTTTCTCATTTTTTGGGCTGTTTATTGTGCATATTTTTTCATGGCTGCTAATAACGACAGAAAATCAAGGAAAGTGACTTTTCAAAAGAGATTTTTGGGGGATGATTTGTTCTGCTGACCCGTCAATTAACAAATAAAAGGACATCAGATCTTGGAAGCAGGTTGGTTTCAATAATACAGAAATACAAATGTCAAAGAAAATGCCATTTAATGTCACTTTCGCTGGCATGTGCAATTTGTATGGTTTAGGTGATCGAGCATCGTGGTCCACTCCTAGATTTTTGCGTCATCCAATTGCTTAGAGGGTCTACTGATGGCGCTGTTCATCTGATGAGGTGAGCCTGATTTCACTACTCTGGTGGTCTGGTAAAACCAAATTGATTTTTGGGTTTTGAAAGTTGTGCTATTGTTTGCTGTGAACTCTACTCAGTAAATGATTTGAACTGGTAAAGTCTGATTGATTATGTCATTTTGAGAATTAAGTCAATGTTCAATCTAGAGCGAAAAACTAGAACAATGCGCATGTTAAAATTGTTGATTTGTTTTTTTTTTTTATCTAATGTTGATAGTTGTGTATTTCACACTTAGATTTAAAGATAGAAAAGAAGAGTAAGGCCATTGTCTTGCTTTCTTAGGTGATGCGCTGTTTTTTAAGTTTAGCTCATCAAAATTGCCTGGTAGTTAAAACGAAATATTAGTTGCATAATACCATAAAGTAAATCTTTTGATAGACGAAAATTGTAGTAAACGCTCGGATTTTTTGATGTCATATCAAAAAAGACAAAGTCGAAGGGTTCGTGTGTTTTTAACACTTGATAATTCATTGTAATATTTAGGTTGAGTGTGGAGAATATGATTTAATAAATTAAATCATCACAAAACATGAACATTTCCAGGTTAAACCAATGATGACGGTTGAAATGAGATTTTATTTATTATCAAGTGTTGATCATATGTTTTGCGCTAAACCAAGGGATGTAGGAGACCATTAAGGTTGTCTTAAACTTGGAGGTTTGAAAGTAAAATTTAGGGATGTTTTTGCTTGAAGCCTCGAAATAGACGATCGGAAAATTTGTTGATGAATTTCTTTCTAATTAAGAGGGTTGCCATTACACATCTTGCTTCTACTGCTATTTATTGCTGGTTCTCGCGTGCAAGAATGGGACCGGTGAAGTCGACCGAATTGGTGTTGAGATTTTTTTCATTTAAAAGTATTATTTTTGGTGAAAACAATCTAAGTTCATGTGTTTGAATTGATGAAATATTTTAGTGAATGAAAAAAAGTACAATCTAGAAAACTGGTGGTAGTGATTTTATTGTATTTTAGATGGAATTTGTCAAGTGCCTCTTATCTTCTGTTGATAATGGTCACTTCACATGGGCTAATTATATGAAGTTGGCTACTGACTCGGGTTATTTGAGCTGTTCAACAAATAATTTACCTTTTTTGAAGGCACACGCTAGTTGAACTATTCTCTATGTTTTGCTATGACTTGTAATGACTTGTACTCGCCAATACTAAAGAGAGGATATACCATTCAAATATTACCCGAAACTAAATATTGGTTTTATGACAAAAAAAAACCAGCTTAAGATGTTGGCTATTTTCAACCCTAAATTCAAGAGTTGACATCTCATTTTAAGTGGATATCAAGTTCAAGTGGATATAGTCAAACTTATTCATAAATTTCCTTCCCTTTTCATTGAATTCCACAGCCACGTCAAAATTTGAGATCCCAATTTATATCTTAAGCTTTAGCATTCCAAGTTAAAAAGTAATCATTTACATTACATGATACAAAAAACTAAAGCAGTGAAGTTGGTGACCCAGAACTCAAAAGACGCGGACAAACAAGCACCGAATCAACCACTTTTAGAACCCTAAGGTGTCTATTTATCTAAAAGTAATTATAATTTATTATTTACAAAAAAGGGGTCGCCAGGTAAGATGCTTACATACTTCTGGGAACATCGAGTACTGTTCCTACTTTTACGAGAACGATTCACTTCGACAAAATTGATCTATTTATCTATTAAATTAATAATTTAATATCAGAAGAAAAGATGAATGATGGGTAGGTGTGAGTTGCAATTTAAAATACCAGCATATGATCTCAGGGGTGGAGGTGGCCTTATTATTTTAAGATCAATGTGCCCGCTAAAACTAAGATATATTATTAACTGCAAAATAAACGTAAATAAAATACATTAAATATGATGCTTTCTTCTTTTTTCCATTTTTCATTATAGTGTCTTTCTACAAACAAATCCTGATTTCGAGAAACTAAACCATAATCTTTTGGGTGACAGTTGAAGTGACTTACTAACCAATCAAATAAATGGAGCTAATTTTTTCAAAAGGGTTTTCGATATAAATATTATTTTTAATTATTTTAGAAATAGATGAAAAATGATGTGTGATGGATATGAAAAAATAAAATATAAAAATAACGCGTTTGGGAAGGGAATAAATGGGCTCTCCTCACTCTCCTCCCGTAATCGAAGTCGGAGGCTGAGCCAAATTGAAGAAATCCATTTCATGTCCGACAAACAGTCGGTGGACACGGGGAGAAGAACGCCCTCTCCCTCTCTCTCTCTCTCTCCATTGCAGACACGATTGCTAGTTTGATCCGGTAAGTCGCCTGCCCGGACTGCCTGAATGTTTGAGTGCCGCCATTGGTGAGCTTCCATAGCCATGCTTTGATACTCCTACATCTTAATCTTTCTCCTTTTTTCGTCTTCGTTCTCTGATGAGTCAGAATATTTCTTCCTTTTCACGTTTTGTTGTTCAAATCTTCGACATTTCGCTGCCTCTTCCTTCTCCCTCGTTTTAGCTGCTGATCGAATCTGATTCTTTTTCTTTTGTTATGCTTGCAGTCTTTCTTAGCTGATTTTCGAATCTAGATACTCTCTTTTTACTTTTTTGTTCCTTTCTACTTTAGTTTACTTCCTCTCTTTAGTACTTTCTTAAATTGCTCTCTCTTTAGATACTCAGTTATATCATCGTAGTTCTGTTGAGAACTTTATTTGGTAGTTTTAGTCATATTCTTGCCTTTTGTTTCCTTGATTATGTGATTTTGTAATCTTTACACGATTCAGCAAGATTGTCATTTAACTCCATATTTGAAAATTATTTTAGCAGGCGCTTAACAATGCGCGTGATTGCTGTTTCCACTCTTTAAATTACACGTCTCCTTCCCCATCTATATTCAGCTCGAATGAGCACAGACATTTTCAAATGACCGCCTTTTGATCTTACCCTAAAAAATTTGTGGGTCTCATCTCAACGCCTAACTGTTTGAATTGGACCTCTGAATCTGTCTTGCTTTTGGGTAAGTAACTGAATTTAGATTTCTTAACCTTGTGTTACTCATTTGAAGATTTATTTGATGGATTTCTTACTCTGTTTCTGGAAGTTTTGTTTTCCGGATCTGTATTCTGTATGTATGTATGACACCATCTTATTCACGACAGGTATCAAAATGAATGGAACTCGGAGTGGTAACATCCACAATTTGGAAAAACCTTTTCCAGGGTGCTTGAGTAGAATGATGGACCTCTTTGATCTAAATGCAGGTGTTGCTCAAAACAAGCTTCTCTGTGATAGACCATGTCGAGATGGTGAGGTTTATTTTCTGCTGGTTTTCTTCTATTTTTGTTTGTGTATACTCGCAGCAGTGTTGTTGCCTCATCATATGAATTTTGCTGTTATTCTTCCAATTGATGATATCTTCTCCCCTTGTTACTTATAAGTTATTTGAACTTTTAAATTGATATTTAGCTGACTATGAACGTTGATTTTTTTTTTTTTTTTAATCTTGTTCATCATGATTTTTATTTTCTTTGGCTAAATCAATATTTCATACATCTTTGGAATATGGACCACTAAGGACATCAAATGGTCCATCAAATAGTTAAATTGTTTGCTACACTGACTAATTTGAGCTATATATATTTGATATTACCCATAAGATAATCTTGTCAATGATCTTAGTCAAATTCTCATATTTTTCAAACCTATTTTCTCTTGGAACTTTTGTATAATCGTCAAGGTTGGTTGTTTTCTTTTGATATCTTAGATGTTCTTTTCATTTAATGTGAACTTATTGAATTTGACACAGTCAACTAATTTTATAGGTTCTTTGTTGTTGAGGAGTCAGTCTGATTTGCCCAGGATGATAAGCCCTCAGTTTGATGATCATATAGAGGATAAAATGGTAATCTTTTTACATGCTTTCTTATTAGAATTTCTTTCCCTAGCTGTTGCAGAATCATGTACATGATGAGGCTTCCTGTTTCGATGTATAATTTCACAATTCTTGTTCAATACAGATCTTGCCTAATGGAAAAGGGAATGGAACCCCCATGAAAATGCTGATAGACCAAGAGATTTCAAAAGAAATAGAGTCTAAGCACAACCCACCTAACGTTGTTGCCAAGTTGATGGGACTGGATAACCTTCCACAGAATCCAGTTTCAGCTGCCAATAAAATTAATTCAAGAGGTCATTGCCAAGCCCATGTTTCTGAGGCTCCTCTAAGATGTTGGGGAGAAAGGAGATATTTTGAAAAGGGAGTGCAATCCCAAATGCATCAGTTTCCGAAGCCGGAGGAATATAAAGATGTTTATGAGATTTTGAAGTCTTCTCCAAAGACAACTTGCGGAAAAGAAAAATCTCCCTGTAAAGATATGTATAAGGACAGCATTGATGAGAAAAAGATGGCTCTAGTCCGTCAGAAATTTATGGAAGCAAAACGCCTGGCTACAGATGAAAAACTGAGACAATCCAAGGAATTCCAAGATGCAATAGAGGTTCTAAGCTCTAATAGGGATTTATTTGTCAAGTTTTTGCAAGATCCAACCTCATTAATCTCTCATAATCCTTATGAATTCCAATCTATTCCTGCATCCCCCGAGACAAGGTGCATCACTATTCTTAGGCCTTCAAATATGGTGGATAAAGATTTTGCTCAATCGGGCATATTCCAAATGCAGAAATCATCCAAGGTCGGCCAGACGACTTTTGGTGACAATAATAACATGAGACATTTTCCAACTTCTGCTAATAGAATCATTGAACATGTCCAACCAACTCGCATAGTAGTACTGAAGCCTAATCCTGTGAAGACGTGTGATGTTGGGGATGTGGCTTCTACACCTTGCTCAATGCCTGGAGTAGCACACAGAAGTTTTGATGAAGACCCTGAAGAAGGCAAAATGCTGAAATCAAGAGCAGCAACTATGGACATAAAGCCACAGACACGTGCCAAGCAGATAAGACACAGTAGTGACGAGATTTTACTTTCTTCTATCTACTCTAATGGTTATACTGGTGATGAGAGTTCTGAAAATGAATTTGCTGCTGCAATTCTCAGTGATTCAGAAGTTTTGTCACCTTCTCCGAGGTTGTCATGGGAAGGTGTGAACAGACTTGGCAGTCCTTATTCTTCCTCATCTTTTAGCCGAGTATCATGTTCACCAGAGTCCTCAGTTTGCAGAGAAGCCAAGAAGCGACTGTCTGACAGATGGGCAATGATGGCTTCTAATGGAAATTCCCAAGACCAAAGACATATTAGGAGAAGTTCTAGTACTTTAGGCGAGATGCTTGCTCTATCAGAAACAAAGATCTCAGTAGGATCCGATCATGAGAATAGGAATAAGGAACTAGAGGAAAGAACATCGTCTCCCTATCGCACTAGTGATTCTAATGAAGGTATGGGTGATTCTTCAAAATTTCTTGGGAGGTCCAAATCTCTTCCAACATCTTCTCCAGTGTTTGGCACGATCCTTAATGTTGAAGTTTCAAATACTGAGACTAGCAAAGCTGATGGTCTCAAGGAGCTAACAAAGGCAAAAAGTATGAAATCATCACTAAGAGGAAAAGTCTCAAGTTTATTTTCCTCTAGAAATAAGAAGTCAAATAAAGAAAAGGACAATGCATCGACATCAAAAGATGATTTCTGTTCAACTGCTTCTAAAACATCTGGACCTTTCTTGGAAAGGATTGATGCTGATCCATATTTTGGAAAGGGGAGTGGACCAGAGGACTGCTCATCTGCTACTCTGGGGGGATTAACTGACCCATCGCCTAAATTTACTAGCATGGAGTTTGTAAGACGTGCTGGCACCTGCGAGGTATATGTCTTTTTCCCATGTTTTATTTTTATACAAAGCAGGCATGGCATGCAATGCAACCTTCACTTATATATTCTGATTATTTTTCTGAAAAATCTACCGGTTAGTTAGGGTCTCTTATGTCAAGGGAAAAAAACGATGGGCACTGTTCATGGCCATAAATAATCCTAAACAATTATTATAAGACCATACAAATGTATGATAAAAGTTCAATGGACTTATATGGCCTTTGGCTGCTTTAGCTTTTTTGGATTTCATTATTTTTCTCAGTGATCTAGTTTCAAAGAATTGACGAAATTGTTCAGCTTTTCTTTCATAATTCTCAGGGGGGGTTATCTTACCCCAAATCAATGATGGCTGAAAATGTTATTGAGAATCTCGAACAGCCAAGTCCAGTATCAGTTTTAGAACCTCCATTTGAAGAGGATGACAACACAATTCTCGATTCCCCTTGCTTTATGAAGTCTGACAGCCAGGGTAAGATCTCTCTCTCTCTCTCTCTTACAAGTTAACTGTTATTTATTTAATTTTCTTAATATATCCATTTTGTAATAATATCATTTCATACTGAAGCTCTCTTGCCAGTCAAATCCAACTTAATTGACAAATCACCACCAATTGAATCTATAGCTCGGACGCTGACTTGGGATTCTTCATGTTCATCTCCTTATTCATTCAAAACCTCATCAGTTTGGGAAAGCAATGAGGAAGACCAACGAAAGTGGCACACCTTTGTCCAGACAGTTCTATCTGCTGCTGGCATTGATGGTAAAATGCGAAGTGACTCTATTTTTTGTAGATGGCATTCGCTGGAAAGTCCATTAGATCTATCTTTGCGAGAAAAGTATGCCAATATGGAAGGCATCAAGCCCCTTCATGAGGCCAGGCGAAGGCAGCTTAGATCAAGTCGAAAGCTTGTATTTGATTGCATTAATGCAGCCTTGGTAGACATCATCATTTTCGGGTCTCAAACAAGTGACTCTCTCTCGTTGGCGGACTGTATTTGTAATCGAATCAAAGAATTGTTTTCTGAAGCAAGTTGTGTTCCAGATGATGATGGGGATAGTGACAGTTTGTTGGTGGAGAAAGTGGTCAGAAAAGAAGTAGTCGGCAAAGGATGGGTTGAAGCCTTGTCAGGGGAATCAAACAATTTAGGCAAAGAAATCGAGGTCAAGTTGCTTGAAGCACTTGTCGAGGAGGCAGCCATGGATCTTATAGGTATTATTAGATGATTTTCTACCCCTTTTGTTTTGAATTGAAGTTTCTCTTTTGGTCTATGCTTTTGAAGGTGGTTCCTACCTACATGATGTGTTAACTGCTGCAAATATTCCATCTGGTGTTTTTTCAAATAATTGTTCTTCAACTGCGTATTTTGGCATATAAATAATGATCGATTGTAACCCCAATGGTTGTGCAAAAGTTGGTTTTATTTGCTTATTTTGAGATCAGCTTAATTAGGATAGCACTGCAATCGAGTTCTGGGTGGTCTCATATAGCTGAAACTACATTCTCCGATCATGAGCTGCTCTGTCCTTTTCCCAAAGTAAACCCGTGGCTATAGATTGAGCTGCAGTATGGTAACGCAGGATGTGGAGGAAGGGGACATGCTGGGTATGCCTTATTTTTTGCCTGGATTTCGCTATGATAATCTATTCTTGTGCGGCTTTTCGAATTTCTATGTATGATCGCACGTCAATAACATATTATTGTTAGGCTTTTGTATTAAACCTCACGTGAGATTGGCCCTTTGCCACTTGTTTAAGTGCCCACTTTATTATATGTGATTAGTTCGCATTATAAACTTTTGTGGCTTTTGGGAAGGAGTCGAGCTTGAAAAAATTATATATTAATACAACATGATTAGAGTAAGGTTTATTAGTTTTACAAATAATAAAATATATTAAATCTACAGTGAATTTTGCAAGTCGATGACTGATGTTTCATTGAAAGAACACACGTACAAAGCCGAGCCAAATCATTTACATAAGAAATACAATTCATGTGTCCAAAACAGGGAACACGCATCTCACCACACCCAATTGAGACCGTCAGTGAATATGCCGAGCTAAGCAACTTTCCCTCCTCTACTCTCTGCTACCTCGTTTTTGCTCCGACCGATGAACTCTGGCTCATCCTATTGTACTTATCTCCATCATTCAACCCGTACTGCAACAATTAGATATCTTCGAGAGTTCAGAAATATGATAGTTATCAGTCTCCCAAGGAATTCCGTGCATATATAATATTATTATTGATAAGTAGGAGGCTTCCTAGTCATTCCAATGATTGTTTCTGAACAGTGGAAATATAATTTAAAAAGTAGCATGTGATTTACAAGCCAGGACACAAAAAAAATTATGTTGAGTTTACCTTGTGATTTGCAAGTCAAGCAATCATGTCTAAGAAAACCACTTTAAAAAGAAACAATTTATATTTATCGAAATCAGTCTCGTACATACTGAGTCAGGGCACTTGCAGAGAACAAATTCCTGCTTCAGCAACGCTCCACTTGGTGTCAGATGCGAATTCTATGATTTATTTTTAAAATAAGGGTTACAAATGCTTTCTGTCACAGATGTAATGACAGCCCAAAACGACTGTTCAATATTTGTCCATTAGTACTTTAACAAAACTGCTTATTGAGTGCTAATTTCAAGTAAAGTCGTTGCATCAGATAAGTAACATTTGCTCAAAGTTGCCATATAAAAGATGAGGCACAATAAAACCGATTTAGCTTCTTTAATTTTTAAGTTCACTCGTGTACTTGTCTTTTTCATATCATTGGATGCGTGTTCAAAAATATTAAAACAAATTACCTTCTCTCTCATTAATGAGCTCCACATGTCAGAATGTGCCCTTGAAGTTTGGTTAGATTGTGGATTTAGCAATGGCTCCCGAGTTTTGGTTCTCCGTCGACTATTGTAATCATCCTCGCAATCATAGGCATCCTTGCGGCTAGAAACCATGGATTTCAGGATCAGGGCCAGCAGTAAAGATGATGCCTGTATTTTACATGAAAGAATTACACTGACAAGGGAAGATGAAGTGAAGATGAAAGCAAAGCATTTTACATGCATGCCAGCAAATCCAATAACTAAGAACATAAAAAGCATCACATCAATTTACTTTCATTTCATATATCATTTGGAATTAATCAAACTAAAACTGTACCTGAATTATTACCATAGTGATGCCAACCCATTTGCAGAAGTCAATATTCTCTTTAATGAAAGATCGAAGGTTCTCGAGCTCACCAGTTGCATCGAATGGAAGATCCTAACAAAATCATTAACCCAAAATATGACAAAGGTAAACAGATATTTGAAGTTTAATCAAAGTTTGCTCGTATTTACTTTTTCCCATTGATGATCAATGGTGATGAATGCTACCAGAGTGCCCTCAACTAGAATAAGTACCATTATGAGCAAAGTATACTGAACAAAGGCACAGTCAAGAGAAAATGACAGGGGATATATGTTGAGGTGGCAGATAAAGGCTTTCAATCAACATACATTTGAGAAGAGCATTTGACGCAACCCTCAAACAATTAAATTGCACCATAAAAAATTATATCTAGATACAAAACAAAATCTCAAGTCAGATTTTTAAGTATACTCACTACACAATCTAGATCTTCTTATTCAATCAGTTTTCACAACGTCATCCCAAAAAAAGTGAAGATGCTTCGTGATGTTTTGACGATCCACTTTGATTTATTCAGTTAAAAATGTATAATCATGAAATACCTAATTTGGCGGATTTATAAGCCGAAGTTACTTTTCGAATACTGCTAAATTTCTAAGGTAAACGGAGGGGGAAATGAAGATAATACTACTTATGCAAGTAGGATACAGAACACAGGCAGCAGCCATTAATGGTTTCAGCAGCAATGCAGCCGATAAAGGTAATCCAACACATTATTATGCCCACTCCCAAGTAAAAGTATATGAACCTGTCGTTACAAAAAACAAAATTAAATTCTTATGATCACCAATTCCTTGCAACCAACCATTGTAAATCATTGTTTTGCCACTGCTAATGAAAGATTCATACTTTAATGGAATTGTTAGAGAAAAGCCAGATTTTTTGCAGTACAAGAGATGTTACACTCAAATACACTAGAGATTTATACGTTCTTTCTGGTCCTTTGAAATAGGATAGACTGGGAATGATGTGCAATGGGGTCCAGCCGAGGCTCACGACAAGGCCCATCCACCCACCCCCTCGGTCACCGAGGATTTGACTAACATTGTTGCCCATTTTGCAGGTCCAATATTTTCGGCAACAACATCCGAGCATGATTGGGAGCATCCATTGGAAGTGCTCTCATGGCGTTCGGAAGATGAACGGCCCATGCCGTGTCTAGATAAGGCTTCGGCCACCTAGAGTCAATAAGTGGCTAAGTGCCACACGGAGGTCTTCGAATAGCGTGGATCTCCATCAAATAAAGAAGGAAGGAAGCCCAGCCCAAAGACACGTCCAAATCATGGAGAAGTTCGGATGAAGTCCGCTCAGCGCGCGCGCCAGCGCGCAAAAGCCCGGCCCAGCAGCGTCCAGCGCGCGCCAGCGCGCACAAGCCCGGCCCAGCAGCGTCCAGGGCAGCACGCATCCCGGATTCCAGGGGATCTCAGCTGATCGCGCGCCCCTTTCCAAATTCGGCCGAACATTCAAAATTCCCGCTCGATCCAAACTTGCCATATTCAAAATTACACCTTTGGATCGAGCCCGCGTCTTTCAAAGAGCGCCGGTCAAGAGGAAGGCACACAGAATCCGTGAGAATCCCGGATTTCTCGCGCCCGGCATCCACCCCCGATCAACCTTCCAAAAGTGCCGTGCACTTCCGATTCCAGCGCGATCCGAAGTTGCCATATTGATTTAAAGGCCTGGAATCCACGAGCCCGATTGAAGATAAGCCGTTCAACTCCTCCTCACACGGATCACCATCCGACGGCCGAGCATCCTTCCCCTCCTAATTTCCTTTCTAGTTTTCGTCTATAAAAAGGGTAGTCCGCCCTCATTTGTTTTCAGTGAAAATTGAATATTAAAAGAGCTTAGAGCCTTGTATTCAACTCCCTCATCCGACCTAGTTCTCCGGTGCGTCACATCCGGCCAACGACCGTCACTCCTTTTCCGAACCTTGGTGCGTAATATCCAAGTCTCGTGAAAGGTCTACCGATCCAAACCCTTGCGAATACTCAAGTGTCTGGATAGCACCCACCTCACCGTCACTTTCTCCTTCCTCCGCAAATTCGCACCATCCCGAGTATTCAACCTTCCTCCACCGAGCCATCTCGAGATCCCCTCGAGCCATTCCTAAACCACCACCACCCAGCTTCCGCAAACCCCTCACTTACCGACAAATACCACCTCGCCTCCCCAAAGGCCCGAGCCAATCCTTCCCGAGCCTTCACCATTTGCGCGCTGTGCGTGCTGCGCGCCTGTCTCGTCTTTGGTCGTGCTAAATCGTCCTTGTAACGTGTCTCCGAGGCTAAATCACCTACAAAACTCACAACCAAGTTAGGAAAAAGGTCCGTGCTCGGGGAGTGCTTGGTGTTGCACTCCCGTTGCACATCAGGGAATGGCTCAACGTAATTCTAATTTATTTAATTTTATAAAATAATTGTTGTTTTGATAAAAAAAAAATTGAGAGGAGTTAAGTTTAGACTCATAAAAGGAAGATAAAATCTGATAATCTTAGGTCCCTCCCCATTGCTATAAAAAATAATGGCGTGTTCTGTTATTAGTTTTCTAATTTAGAATTAAAAAGAAACCTAGCAGGTTAACAGCTGAAGATGATTTCAGATCAACCAAACTCATGATCGTTAAGAACATTTTTTCTATCATGCTAAATCAAATACCTGCATCACAATCTCGAATTAAACACAAAAAATAGAGAACTAACAGTACCAAGGATCAGAGCGCTTGAAGGAGCTCGATTGGAACTCCAGCCCGATATCAAAACCTGAAACACTTTTGACGGCTAGATTTAACTCCGCCATCGGTTTGAAATCCCCTCGTGGTTCAGATACCGCATTAAGGGAAAATGAAGAGTACGGAGAAAGAGCTGAAGGCGAAGGCGCTGGCGGCGTCGCTGGAAAAGGAATATGATGACTCCATTGATTGAGCATCCATACAGAGTGTAGAATGATTGAAACCCCAACAAAGGCTTGAAGAAAATTACAAAATTTGAGAATGAAAGCCGATGAAATGTGGCAACAATCGCGAGGCATTAGCGCTTCTCAAGTAATTGCGTAAACAAGAAATTGAATCTTGGCAATGGAAATAGAAACCCTCACGAAATGAACCAGAAGAGAGAGAATTTTGGCGCTTTTGCTCGTCTTGTTCTCCCCTGCAATAATATTTTTAGTGCTTTCTCTCTCTTCTTTATTATTTTTTATATTTAATTTTAAATTTTCGGTTGTTTCTCAGCCTCCAAAATAACTGCCTTTCTAGAATAAAAATGTACCGATGATAAAATTGAACCAGACCAGCAGTTCTTATCAAAATTATTGATTTTAGTCTCAATTTTTAAAATTAGAAAACAGAATCGGTCGATAGGTAAAAAAATGATCCTAAATCACATAAAATTTTACCCAAAACGAAATAAAGTAAATATAAACTCAAAAATTAATTTTAAACTCAATCCAATCACTTACAACCCGACTCGAATATAATCAAAGTCTATTTTATCTCTTTTTAAATATGAAATCGAAGCAGGACAAACTTAAGCTACATTGTATTTCACTGTGCTAATTTCAATTCTTCTCAAATCGGACCGATCAAGACTGACGCTGTGTCAACTCGTAGATTTCACTGTGCTAATGCATAGGGCCACTGATTCTCCTCACTCTCGTCGATGACGCATTCTTTTCATAAGCTTTATTTACTAAAACAGTTCATAAAACAAAAACTTTCTTCATCGCCACTAAGGAAATTGAGAAGCTCTCTAAAACTACCCACACCTTCGTGAGAGATTTGAGATACTCTATATGATAGAGGAATGTCTGCACATTTGGGAATGAGCATTCGCCAACCAATCTCTCAAATATTTCATTTTTATTACGTTGAACATTTAAGGTACATAGTTTTTTAGCACCATGGAAGGGAAATGGACACCTTTGACTCCAGAATAGTTCATTTGGATCTTCATCCATAATAACTCGTTGCATATTTTGTTTCATGAAAAACATATGCATGGAGAATATTTTGTACTTTTCTTTAAAAACTATGATGCGAACTACGTAACATTCATTCATATCATCAAATAGCTATGACAATCACAAATTTCTTTACCATTTGATATAAACATATAGGCAATCATCATCATCATACAATTCACATTCAAAACCTAGCATCTTATAGCATGAGAATATCATATTGTAAGAGATAAAACATACGATTTTACTTACCTTTATCTTATTACTTTAGTTGAGAATACCTTAACACTTGATGACCCTATAACATGAGAAACTAAAGTTTTACATAAATGGTCAATTTCAAAATTGTATAAATTTTCTTACAAATATCCATTTTTTATGGTTCTGATTTCGCTTTGTTCCTTGAAGTTTATTCTAACTTCATAGAAAGATTATAATCCATTAAATGTCGTTAGAACCTTTTTGTTTAGTAATTCTTGAAATTATATAGTTTTTCTCTGCTTTTCAAAAATGATCCTTAATTGATTTAAGAATCAATAACTCTTCTACAGACATCTGATTACCATAATTTAAACATTTTTTTTATTCCTTAAGATGTTTGTCAAAACTTTGTAGATTGATTCAAGTTCATCAAATGTTGTTGGACCTTTTTTTACCGATTATTTTTAAAAGTCATTTAGGTTACTATTGTTTAAACCCTAGTTACAAAACTTCATGTCTTTCATTTTGTTCTTCCATAGTTACACGAAATAGAAGTGTTATGGATAGTATGACACAAATAGATGTATGTCAAATAAAAGAAATAAAGGGAAAAATAAGTGAATTAGCAAAAAGAAGTGGAAGTATAATAAGCTAGGTAGGTCACAATAAACAAAGAAGAAAAGAAGTGAAATTAGACATGGTAATCGAGGCGGCTCAAGCGAGTTGAGTCTAGAATTTTGTGGCTCGCCGAGCTTGTCGAGCGTATTCGAGTCGAGCATGTTGAGTTTTTTTTTTAAAATTAGCTCGAGCTGACTCACGAGCCTCGAGCTTAAACGGGCGAGTCTATTGAGCCTAAGCGAGCCGAGCCCAACGATCTCAATATTTTTCAAGACCCTTATCTTTTAAAAGTTGTTTTCCTTACTATAAGATTCAAATTGTGATATACATTTGGTAATGTATTATAAATATACTATAGAAATACTTAATATAACAAAAAAATTATTATTGAAAAACTATATATCATTAAAAATGTTTCCATACGAATAAATTAGACATTTGCATTACTACAAATTAGATATAACAAACTCATATGCTATAATAGAAATATGAGGTTTAAGTAAATTGTGTATTATCTTAAAAAGAATTTGATATTACAACTAGTTTGTTTTCTACTAACTCTAGATATCAAAATTATCGTCACGAGAAATATTGTATCGCGTTTCTATGTAAGCATCAAACTCATTCCTTTGAAAATGATAATATAAAAGATCACTAGAATTACCTCTAGTGGTAGAAGTAATACGAGAATAATAATATAAACGACTAACTTTAGAATATTTATTTCGATAGAAAGAATACAACATAGGAAAATCATTATTTAATTGACTAGGACTCAATATAGTACCAAGACCTAAATTATTAAAATTATATCAAGCATTAATTTAGCTCATTTTATTTTAAATCAAAGATGTATTAGGCATACAAATTGAAAAAATATTAGGTGCGTCAAGTCAGTAATTTTAAAAATTCAAGAAATAAATTAGCAATATCACAATTACTTTGATTTTGAGTAAAACATCTTGTTTTTTTTAATTAATATATGCGCAAATGACAAATCAATACAATTTAGTATTTTTTTAAATTAAATAAGTCAAGTTCCATCTTATTGATATATTTGTTTTTAATTTTCTTTGTTTTAGATTAGATATTTTACACAATTCATTATGTTCTTATCGTCAAGTATTAGATAATGTAATATACGAAATTACATTTATAGTATCATCCATTCTCTATATTGAAATAAATTTCTTTGTATTTTTAGCAATTTAGTTTTAAAATATGACAAGCGCATCGCATATGAAAAATGAAAATTAAATATTATTTGATTGAAATAATATTTAAAATTGAGAAATACAAACATCATTAGTAGAAATATTATATAAACTAATACTAAAATTTCTATTATACTCATAAAATACCTATAATGTATCGATAAATAGTGCCACTACTATGAGAATATTCACACTTACAAAATCTTAATATTTTTTTTATTTAGTTACAACTTCTCATCAATAACATAAGAAGTAATGACCATAAATCAAAAGCAATGCAAATCGACATAGTAAGCACATATGAAAATAAAACAATTAATTTATTTTTCATATTTGTATACATGTTAATAATGTCAGCTCATAGTGTATTACAAGAAATTAGTTTATAATTAAGATTAATATATTTTTGAATAAATTTTTTGTGTACCTCATTATACAATATTGATTTAGGTACCTCTTTTTTGTTATATATTTTGCTGAACTTTCTCTTAATCCATCGTGTGGATATATGAAGTTATCACTACCACTAGCATTCAATTGCAATTGTATACTACATTTCCTTTGCTCATAAAAATAACATTTTTTTATAATACATACCGATAGTGATATTAGTAGATTTGTAGACGTAATTTTTTTGCACAATATTTACACTGTGTCTTAGTTTCTAATTTTTCACCTACATTAATTTGTTTAATTTGAAAGTGTCTCTAAACAACTGACGTTTTACTTTTTTTATATTTAGGCAACGAAGTGGATGCATGTGTCGACATTTGACCAATTAAAAATACAAGATTAGTTAGCTCAATTTCTTCAATATCATCGTCATTAAATGTATCCAAATGAAAAAACAAGGGTCCATATTAAATTAAAAAAATTGGACAGTAAAATATAATAAATTGATATTGTTCACCAATGACTAGTACATGACAATAAATCTGAAAGCGTTTTGAAATTCACAACTATGAGTCTTCATTAATTCACTCACTCATGATGATGCACCAAAAAATAGCATTTAAACATTTTTTATTTATAAATACCATCATTTAGCAACAAAACGAGTAAATTTTGTGGACATATGCCATAAATTTTAACTTAAAATTGAGAGTCATTAGTAATGTGATATGTAACATTTACAATTTACATGCCACCTTACTTCTTGTAACCAAAAAGTAGTAATGCATGATAGTAAAATAAAGACTCTTTTTGGGCTCTTGGTCATTGGCTTCAAGGTGAGACTTGCCTCTTTCATCTATTGAGTCATGAATTGGGTTTGGCGTCATTGGTTCAGGATCCTAAGTTCATCATCTTTTCATTATTTCTTGAAGCGTCCCCAAGTATCCCCACTTTGAAATGTGCAATGATGGATCTTTGTCAAATTGAGTGACTTCCAATCAAAATTATATAAGGAAAAATTAAGTGCAAATGAATAAATTTATTAGTTAGTACTTTGGTTCTTGATCTCGTAATGGTATTGTGGGCCATCATCTCGAGCTCAAGAAGAATTTTACCTCGAAGTCAATTATTGGACATTTTCTAGAATTTCATTTTCTCTGGAGAAAAGGGACAAACCTTGAACATTAAAAGTATTCAAAATTCCATAATCACCATGTAGGTCGATTTTGTAGGCATTATCGCTGATCTTTTCCAATTTGAAAGGACCATTAACTCTTGGAAGTAATTGACATGTTTGTTGTTTTGGAAACCTTTCTTTGTAGAGATGAAGTCATACAAGGTCACCTTCATTCAAAACAACATTTTCTTTTCCTTGATAGCTTGCTTAACATCTGCTTATTTTTTTAGTAGACTTTCTTACCTCTTCATGTCAGGATTTTACTTCTTGAGCTTTATAACTTCCTCTCTAATTGGTAATATCTTTTTATGGAATTGGAATTAGATCAAAAGAAGTCAAAGGGTTGAAGTCATTGTGTAACAACCCTCATTTTTATTTTAGAATTTTGTGACTTTATGATGTAAATGTTTAAGAGTTATTTCATGAATGTTGGGTAGTTATTGAGGAATTTAAGTATTGTGGATGTGAGCAATTTAGTAGGTTAAAGGTGATGAAGAAAATAATGTTTAAGGGGTATAAGTAATGATGTTATTCGTAAAAGTTAAAAAATCTTCCAAGTGTTTTGGAACACTTTCGGTCGACCCCAGGATCGAGGAAGGGTCGACACAATGAATATTTTCGGTCGACCCCAGGATTGAGGAGGGGTCGACACAATTGTGTACTTTAGGTCGACCCCAGAATTTAGGAGGGGTCGACACAATTGAATACTTTGGGTCGACCCCAGGATTTAAGAGGGGTCGACACAAGTCACTCTTAGGAACACTTTCGGTCAACCCCAGGACAAAGCGNGGTCTCTGTTTTGTCGACATGGGTCTAACCCTTACAGGTTGGGTCGACCGAATCGGGGTTCAAACAGTGAATGCCCTCTGTTTTGTCCACATAAGTTGACATGCTTTATTTTTCTGAATTTGGTGTCATCTGAGAAATTATAGTATACTCCTTAAGGAACAATTTGACACCTTAATCATCAGGAATGGATCATTATCGAGGAAGTTATAGTTGTTCGAAGTTGGAATAGAAAGTTAAGACTTTATGCAATTTCTGATCCTTATATGATTTATATGTTTAGGTCATTTATTGGATTAAAAAGGGACTCAAGTGGATTGATTCAAGAAAGCAACTAAGGTAAGTTAATGTTGCATGTGATTGGCCCTAAGGGGACTACATTACAAAGATTAGGATTTATGATTTTGGAATATGCTGGATTGTTTGGGGTGTAATGCACAACACACCGACCTCAATTTATTTAAGGATATGTTTGTGTGCCTTGTTTGATGATTGATTGATTATTGATGTTAGAATAAAGATGCATGTTTAGAATGCCTGCAATGTTTGAATTGTATATTTTATTGCATGTTAACGTGTTCATGCATTTTAATTGTTCATGCATCATGGTTTTAAGAAAAATACGAAAATGATTTGCATGCATGATTTTCATGATAATATGCAACGGGTCGTTGAGGGAGGAGCTCGAGTTAGACTGCCTCGAGGGAGACTAGATGGTGTCTACTCTCTCTCGTGGTACCTTCAACGATCAAATAATGAAAGAAATGAAATGAACGAAATGTACGTAAATAGTTATATGTTGGGCGGGATTTGAGTTTGGCTGTCCCAAGAGGTTGGACCAGATGGTGCCTACTCTCCCATAGACGGTATTACCCACATTAACTAGACTGTTAAGTGAAAGAAAATAAACGAAATGAACGATAATGAAACTGCATTGTTTTTATAAAGCAGCATATGCATAAAGGTCTCATAAATGTTTTATTATTATGGATTAACTTACTGAGCCTTAAGCTCACTATTTAAGCTTTGTGATGTAGGTGACGAAACTCGGGATGAGGAATTTAGTCCTCATCACGTGCCATGACATGTGGATGAGACTGTTTTGGTGCGGGCTGTTTACGAAACCAAGCAACGACCCGTGGGGGAAGGAAAAGAAAATGGTTTTAATGTATTTGATGTTTTATCGCAAAACTAATCAGATGTTTTACGATATTTTGAATGATGTTGGTGAAGCCTTTGTTAAAGTCTAGAACAATTATGTCAAACGTTTTAAAGGAATGAAAATTGTTATTTTGCGTAAAGTTACCTTTAATCTGTATTGATGAAATTGAGATTTACACGTGTATGAGTTCATTAGTTCAACGTTTAAAATATTACGCTTCCGCTAAGTTTTCAAGTCAAGTATTTCAAGTGTATTTACAAACAAAAAAAAGAAAAATTTTACCGTTGTTATCAAAAAGATTTTTTAAAAAAAAACGGGGTGTTACACATTGTCTACTTTGAAAGGAGTTCGTTGGGGAACTATGCACGCTACGATTGTATGCAAACTCCACGTAAAGAAGTTATAAATCCCAGTTGGAATGTTTTTTTTAATCACACTTCTTAAGAGAGCTTTCAATGTGTTCATTTGTTTGTGGGTGAAATAAAATAGTAACGAACAATTGTGTACCAAGTTTTCCATACAAAATCTTATAAACTGTGCTGAGAAATTGTGTCATGATCGAAGGCAATCGACTAGGGAATTCCATGCACTATGTCGGTTCCTTGAAAAACGGTTAATGAAATAAGTTAAATCATCTATTTCTAAGCAAGCAATGAAATGTGACATCTTCAAAAACAATCCACCACTACTATAATGATTTTTTCCTTGAGCTGACCGATTGGAATCAAAGACAAAGCTCATGCTAACTTCTTCTCAACGATGCCTAGGTACAAGCAAAGACGTATACAATCCTAAAGGAAGCACTTTACTTTTGACACCCTTTTATGTATGACACTTCCCCACTAACTTTGTGCATATCCTTTGAAAGCTGTTGCCAATATAAGTGCTCCTTGACGGTTTCAAATGTTTCCTTTTGACCAAAGTGACTTGTTAAACCTCGACACCGAGCTTCTCAATCAAAGATTCGTGGATCCTTTCACTAGATATATAAAGTTTCCCAAGCTTTAAAAAGAATCTATCCATCAAAATAAAAAACAATCTTCAACCTTAATTTTGCATTGCTTAATCCATCGACCAAATTTTATGTCATCCTTATAATGCTCTTTACGCCAATTAAATCCAAGAAATTTAGTTATGCTCGATAAGGAGGGTGGATCTTATCGAGAGTGTATTAATTACCCCATTAATATCTCTTTTTTTGTACTTTGTAGCATTATCACGCTAAAAATTCCATCTATTTATCATATTTTTTTATTGAACTTACCTTGACTCTTAAAATGATTTAGTGGTTGGTGATTCGTATCAATGAAAAATTACTTTAGATTCAAATTTTCAGTGCTCTAATTACCCTATAAAACTCTATGTCATAAAGGGAGCAATTGAGATGTGCTCCATTTTGTTTTCACTAAAATATGCATGAGGTTTTCCTTCTTTCATGAGTTAGGTTCATATCATCACTCATGAGGTATCTCAATCCACCTCCAATACATTGTGGAAAATGCAATAAGATTAATATCTGCAATAGATTAATATACATCAGGTTTGATGTAACCTCAAATTCCAAGTTAAACTTCACTCGAGAACATGTTTATTATGAGTATTTTGCACTATTAAAAGATGAACTTAAAAACTTTGCAATCTCATTATCTATCACTATGAAACCTTGTAATATGTAGAAGTTTGCAGTCTTCTTGTGAATCTTTAACATGACGAGATCTTTCCTACTTATCTTCACAACTTAAGCTACGACATTATACATGTACCATTTTGTATCTAAAAGTATTCAACGAGATCATATTCTTTTTCAATTCGGGGATATTTCTCACATTATCACGTATCCTCATAACTCCATCAAATATCCAGATCATGAGGGTAACCGAGCCCAACTACATCACAAAGTGTGTTGTTATCAATTCAGATGACACCTTATGAAACTGTCTCAAATGTCAATAATAAATTTTATTATAATTGATATGAAATGAACAATCTGAATATAGAATCCACTTATTGTTTGACTCTGAGTTTTTCTTTGACATTACAAGAAAAATTTCTATGACAATCTTCTTCTACGACAATATCAGCAAACGTCATCAACTGATTCTCTTTTTCACCAACTCTCTTTACAATCTGTAATTCTCAATATTCAGATTTGATGTACCCCTTCTTCTTACAAAAGCGACAAGTTATACTAAGGTTCATTGAATTTGATTTGTACTTTGAATCATGAACATATAATTGCCTCTGCTATTTGAATCTCGTGTTATACCCTAAACGACAAGTTTCTCTATGCGAGACTCAAATCCCACAACATGAAAGAAGTGCATAAATTGGACTACAACAATAGACATTTATCTCTCATATCATGATATAAGTAAGCAGTTTTTATGGTATCTACCCAAAACCTTGTGACACGCTCGGGGTTATGAGAAGTGTCAGGAGAAAGAAGACACAAGGGTAATCCGCCAATGAGAAAGTCCAAGACAGAAACAGTGAGGTGTAA
>QAOC01041923.1:0-58798 GCA_003255005.1 Begonia fuchsioides | reverse complement strand
GTCCTACAATTGGTATTAGAGCAGGTAGAACAAGTTTATCGTAATTTATTTATTTGTATTGAATTACCACAACGTCTTTTAACATGAACATGTCTCACACTGAGGGTCAATCAATCACTAGACCCCCTCTCTTTGATGGCAACAACTATGTATATTGGAAAACTAGAATGAGATTTTCACTCAAGCTATGGATTACGGTGTTTGGAACATAATTGAAAATGGTCCACATGTGCCAATTAAAATTGAGAATGGCATAAGTATACCAAAACCAAGTAATGAATATGATGAGAATGACCTAAGAAAATTAAGCTTAAATGCCAAAGCAATGAACACCTTGTACTGTGCTCTAACTATGCTCTAACTAGTGATGAACACCTTGGCGATTGCTTGAGGTAACACACAAATGAACTAACCAAGTAAAAGAAAATAAACTAAGTATGCTTGGACATGAGTATGAA
Source organism: Begonia fuchsioides (assembly GCA_003255005.1). Lineage (NCBI taxonomy): Eukaryota > Viridiplantae > Streptophyta > Magnoliopsida > Cucurbitales > Begoniaceae > Begonia > Begonia fuchsioides. The sequence goes on along the minus strand of QAOC01041923.1, from coordinate 58,340 downwards.
CTATTTACTATGCATAGTGATGAAACAGTTAGTTCCATGTTTACACGCTTCACAAATGTTACTAATGGTTTGAAAGTGCTAGGCAAGATTTATTCAGATGAAGAATGTGTTAGAAAAAATTTTCGAGTTCTTCCAAGAGCGGCAACCAAAGGTTACAGCAATACAAAAGGCTAAAGACCTCAAAGCTCTCAAGATTGAAGAACTCATCCGATCTCTAATGACACATGAGATTACGTTGAAGGCTAGCAAAAAGGATGAGATTAAGGAGAAGGAAACATCAAGGAAAAGGGACATTGCCGTTAAAGCATCCTCCAGCAAACAAGCTGATGCTGTGAGTGATGAAGAGGAGGATGAAGATGTTGCTTTCATCACAAGAAAGTTCAAGAGATTCCTACAAAGGAAAAAGATGCAGGGAAAGGACTTACCTAGAAGAGAAAAAAAACTCAAAGAAAAAGAAAAGAAACTCACATGCTATAACTGTGGAAAGCCAGGTCACTTCAAATCTGAATGTCCTCAAAGAAAGAAACTCCCCAAGGGATTCTAGAAGAAAGCAATGAAAGTTAGTTGGGATGAAAGTAATTCTTCTTCATCTTCATTTGAAGACGAAGAACTAGCAAACATGTGCTTCATAGAAAAGGAGGATAAGGTACATGACTCCTTTAGTGATTTAGATAATTCTGATGAGGATAATGATTTGTTTGATGCTTTCAATGATTTACTTAATGATTTTAATATGTTGAAATCTAAATATAAACAATTAAAAAGGGAACATGTAGTTCTAACTAAGGAACACAAAAGTACATTTATTCCCTTTCAAGAGGAGATAGCTAGTTTAAAAAGGAAAAATCATGAATTGAATATTATAATATTGAAGTTTACAAAGGGTAGCAAAAACTTGAAAATGCTTATAGGTTGACAAAGAATGACTTTTGACAAAGCTGGCTTAGGATATGAACCTTACAAAAAGAAAAAGAACTATGAGAGCCTCTGACATGCCACAGATTGGCATCCGAAGCGGGATACTCATCCGAGCCCGAGCTCGGGAATTTTCTAATTTGTGTTTTAATTTTGTAGGAAAAATACTTAAAGATTTCCACATTTATAAGCCAACTTTGGAAGATCAAGAAAGACAAAAATATGTTATAACTTGGCTTGGAGAAGAGGCGGAACTTCAACCAAAACCCGAGGAGTCTAGACCAGAACCCGCATTTGATCCCGGTTTAAGATGCGTGTTGCATGGAACCCGAGAGGGTTTCCCGGCTCAGATTGACCCCGAAGCTTTTTGGATTTTTTTGATGATATTGGCGGCCTTAAATCAAAACGACTCCTTCTAAGGAAAGATAGCTAACTTCTCAATATTTCCAACAAAAGGTAGAACATTAAAATTGGATGCCGTTTGCCTAGTGAAGTATAGCCTACAAAGAGAGGACAGCACAACCTACCCGGGAAACAATCTTATTAGTTTTTTTTTTATTTTCACGCATTTGTTGCATGGATTTGCATGAGAAATTCTAGGGTTTTCTAATTAATTTTTGTTACGGAATTTTGGACATTTCCTAGGAGCTTAATGAGCTGAAGGATGAGCATCCCATGAAGGCTCCTCATTGGTCCATCTTTGATGCCATGGATTGTGCTTCTTGGAGATGTTTTGGGCCGTCCGATGAAGAACGTGATGTTTCTTAGTTTTCCTATTTAATCTTACCTATTCTGAATGTAATTTTCAGATTTGATTGAATAAAGATTGATCTTTTCAAATTTGAATCTCCCCCTTTGGAGTTTTTCCTCCAAAGACTCGGTCTCCGGAATTCCAAATCTGGCCACCAAGAGACACCCAGAGTTGATTGTCTTTCCGAGCTAAAACGATCTATCCTTACCACATTTCTCCAGCCATCTTCATGGTCTAAGGGTGAGAGTGTGGATCATCAGCTCAAGCATCCATTTTTACGTGAAAGGATCCACCTTTTACTGCAAATCCCTGTTTTTTACCATTCCGCATCTGTCTTCCATCTCGCCTCCACAATCCCCAAACCATCTGTGATAATTTCGCCAATTTTTGAGGTATTCTTCCACCCTTATTCATTTAGAAAAAATCCAAATTTCAGCTCCAAACGCATCGTCGTTTACAAGTTACAATCATTTCAAATTCATCTTCGTTTTCCCGGATCTACCGAGAAAACCCTAAATTACCTCGAGCTTGGTACGATAGGTTGAAGAATTTTCTCTTGGTTAGAGAGTTCAAAATGGGAAAAATTGACTCAACCATCTTCACAAAACATGTTGGTAATGATCAGCTACTTGTCCAAATTTATGTGGATGATATTATTTTTGGAGCCTACAACAAAAACCTGTGAGAAGATTTTGCCTCTCTAATGCAAGATGAATTTGAAATAAGCATGATGGGGGAGCTTAAGTTCTTCTTAGGACTTCAAATTAGACATTCTTTAGATGGAACATTTATTTGCCAAGAGAAATATATCAAGAAATTACTCAAGAGATTTGGAATGGACTCTTTCAAATCTTCTAGGACACCAATGAGTACCACAACCTAATTGGATAAGGATGAAGGAGGAAAAGATGTGGATATTAAGAGATTTCGTGGAATGATCGGCTCATTGTTATATCTAACCGCTAAGAGACCCTACATCCTTTTTAGTGTTTGTCTTTGTGCTAGATTTCAAGCCTCGTCTAAGGAGTCTCACTTAAATGCCATTAAAAGATTTTTCAAATACTTAAGTGGAACACTTGATCTAGGATTATGGTATCCAAAGGGTACTTCCTTTGACTTAATTGGATATTATGATTCGGATTATGCCGGAAGTTTTGTGGATAGGAAAAGCACTAGTGGTACATGCCAATTCTTAGGTGAATCTTTAGTATCTTGGTGCTCTAAGAAAAAAAACTTTGTTGCACTCTCAACTGCCGAAAGCGAGTATATAGCAGCCGGTAGTTGTTGTGCACAAATTCTTTGGATAAAGAACACTTTAAAAGACTATAACCTCTCATTTTCTAAGATTCCAATTAAATGTGACAACACTAGTGCAATAAACATCTCCAAAAATCCTATCTTACACTCTAGAACTAAACATATAGAAATTAGATATCATTTTATCAAAGATCATGTCCAAAAAGGAGATGTTGTTTTGGAATTTGTCAATTCTTGCAATCAATTGGCAGACATTTTTACTAAACCTCTAGATGAGAAAACTTTTTGATGGATTAGAATTTGATTAGGAATAATTCGATTTGATGATGCTTAGATACAACATTTTATGTCTGCTATTTTTCAGTGACAACAATCGACACAACATTATGTATGTTGACCGGTCTTTCTAACCTGGCATAAAGCGGTCGACATAAACAAGAGTATGTCGACCGGTCCGTCGAATCTGCTTCCTGTCGGTCGACACCATTCACGATCGGTCGACCGATATCCAATTTTCTCGCTATTTTTAAAACTCTATTCTGCGAATATTTTCATTTCACAGACTTCCTCTCCCGCGCTAAAATCCTTCTGGCGTCTTCCACCTCCTCCGGTTAGTGCCCAACGCTCATTCCTCTCGACTTCTTTCCTTTCCACGCCCTATGGCTTCCTACTCTCAACCTCCAGTCAAGTGGAAACGCTCTTCTTCGTCAAAATACGATAATCCTCCTCCTCCTCCTCCTCCGGCGATTAACAAACACTTATTTCGAAATGAGTCGGCTCAAGATAGGTATTTCAAAATCTTTCAATCCAAACCATTAATCTTGAGTAGGGTTTATAGGCCCCATTGCATTCAAGGACTATATTTTTCCAAATCTAGTGATTACTTAGGATTAACCAACTTGTTTAGCTTTAAGAAACAATACCATGAGGAGGCAATTCGCCTTTTCTATGCTAACTTGCATTCTACTCCTCATCCCCTTACCTTAAAAAGCCTTGTGTTTGGAAAACCAATCAAGATCACAGTGGCATTGTTGAATTCATTACTAAATTGTCAAATTAACGAGCACACCGATTAATACAATGAACAAGGGAAGGAACCCTCTCTAGTTTGGTGCTTCGATTATAAGAATTTTCTGAGATTGGTTGCTAAGGATCCCAAAAATGTGCCGTACAAACCTAAAGCTAGTGATCTCAACATCACGGCACGTTTAGTTAACCATATCACCACCTACAATCTTTTGCCTAAGGACGGGCATAGAGATCACATAAGCCACAAGGAACTTTATGTTCTCTACATGTTCTTTCATCGGCATCGCTTCAATGTTGGTTTCATAATAATAAGGCGCATGAGGGATGTTTTGGATGTGGCATCCAAGTTGTTACCCTTCAACCTTCTGCTAATGGAAATTTTTGCAAAGCAAGGAGTCGAGTTTCCTATTCCCTTGAAATTTATCAAAGTTAGGAACCTTGATATCTATTCCGACTCCACACTTGCCCGTATGAGATTAGCTCAAGATGATGATGGAGTCTGGCACTACAAGAAAATCTTACCTCCCCGACCTCCTACCTCTTCCACCTCAAGTGATCCTCCCCTGACTGCCGATGAGATTCACATTCGTCCTGAGCATCGGACCACGTGTGGACAACATCTTTCTTCCTCCTTGTCCGAGGAGCGCTTTGATATGCTCACTAATCTTATTTCAAGCCTTGCTTCCTCTGTTGAGTCTCTTCACAACTAGGTTGATGGTCCTAAGAAACAAATTGATGCTTGGGATGAATACTTTGAAGAAGAAGATGATTGTGAAGAGCTAGCAACAGCGCATCCTAGAGCTCCAGTTCACTCCTCTCCAGCCCCTAATGTTGAATCATTTCCTACTCTGACTATTGAGCCATCTGTCACACCGGCTCGTGATCCTGACACGGTACCAATATCCTCCCATGGTATGGTGTTGATCCTGTCTCATGCAGGAACCAAGGTCCTCGACTCTCCATCCACTGTGCCTATATCTTCTCCAGTCTTAGATGTGCATGTTTCACCTCTTATAGGATCTCCATGGGAGTAGTTTTTAGTTTATTAGATATTTTGTGGTATTTTGGGACATCTCCCTCTATGTAAAGACATTGTTTTTAATTACCGCCAGTTGTTTCAAGATGCATTAGCTCTTCATGAATGTCTTAACATTTTTTTGATAATGGAAATGGGGGAGATAGATTGCATTATTCTATACAATTGCTTTAAATTAAGATTGCATGAGCATGAAAAGTTATAACTGAATGTGCATAAAAAGTGATATTCTTTTTCTTAAATATTTCTATGTTCTAGTATTGAGAAGTATGCATATACTATGGAGGAGTATTTAAAAATATAAGAACATAGTCCATTTATCTTTCAATTGGATTGTCATCATAAAAAAGGGGGAGATTGTTGGCTTTAAAGGCTTTTAATGTAACCAAGTATTTTTTATAATAATCGTTTGTGAAAATGTATGAAAGCTAAATTAAATTATGCTGTTAATGAATCTCTTGTGAAACATCTTTGTAAAAGGGTACACTTACATTCTAACAAGTAGGTCAAGTGTTGCAGAATTTCATAAGTTTTCTCAGGTTATGTCGACCGCTGTTCACATGTGTCGACCGCAACAATTCCAGAGAAGATATATATGTCAACCGCTATATACATATGTCGACCTCAACAATTCCAGAGAAGATATATATGTCGCCCTCTATACACATATGTCGACCGCAACAACTTCAAAGAAGAGATGTATGTCGACCGCTATATACATATGTCGACCAAAATAACTCAAGAAAAGATATTTATGTCGACCGCTATATACATATGTTGACAGCAACAATTGCTGAGAACAAATGTATGTCGATCGCCAAAGAGATGTGTGTCGACCACTCAAGATCTATGTCGACCAGAGGAAAAGTTCCGGAGATGTAACCTATGTCGACCGATACAGACTTATGTCGACCGATGATTTCCAAGAGACAAACTTAATGTCGACCGCAAGACCTATGTCGACCAATGTGAAGCTCCAAAGACGGAACTTATGTTGATCGCTAAATATTTGTGTCGACCGCTAAAGTTCCAAAAACAAACCTCATGTCGACCACAGCACCTTCAAGGACTAATCAACTATACCTATGTCGACCACTCCACGATTATGTCGACCGCTCAGGATCTACTACAGAGTTAAAGCTCCAACGGCTACTTTCTAATGAGTCTAAATGGCTATATTGCTGTTGACCGCTCCCGTACTTATGTCGACCGCCCGAGCCTGAGCTGTATAAATAGTTGAAGAGAAGCCCATTAAAGTATCAATTTTCTTGAGAGAAAAACACGCTGAAACGCTGCCAAAATTATTCTCAAGTCATTTTACTCTCTCATCTCTTGTATTCACTTTTGATTATTCATCTTGTGATTGAGAGAGTCGGTTTAGAAACCATAAATCCTTGTAATGATAGAATTGAGTGAACTTGTAAAAGGGATGACGCCTCTAAGAAATAAGAGTCAAGTTGTAAAGGTTAGATTGACACCCGAAAATGCTCGGTTCACTAAGATATTTTTTCACGGTTGATTTGAGTCTTGGCCGAGGGTGACTGTGGTTGACCGAGAGGTTGCACTGGGTGGGATGAGTTCCAAACAATGAAAGATTGGCTCGAGCCAATTTTGATCTGGGGCTTCTAAAATACTCTCGGTGGAGCATGAAGGGGCACATGGTCTGGTTCCTAGGTTGACCGGTATTGACTCGTAAGCGTGCGCGAGCTTGTCTGAATGGGCCGAACTGGGGGTTGATCATATTCGAATATCGAGGGATCCATGCGGCTGTTTTGTAAATCTGTTGTTAGAGGATCCTCTGATGATTTGACAGCTTGATTGCAGATTCTATGGATGAAAATCCCTTGTGGTTCACCGGTTGTTAAGTGAACGGCCTTGTACGCTCGCCCGGTGGATTCTTCTCGAACATCAAGGGATATGTTCGTGCCAATTTGAACATTGTCTTTTCCCTGACCAAATAATCACATTACTTAAAGATTTAAGTAAAGTGGCCAACGGAATTTGGTCAAGGTCTTCTAGTTAGCCGAAGGTGGGCCGTGGCTTGACCTTGTGTCGGGCGTATCGGTCTTTTGTAGGCCTTTGCCTATGGGATCTGCGTTTTACTCCTTTGGGCTCCTTTCTCTTCCTTCTCTAAGGATATTTGCTGGCTAAGTAAAATAAAACTAAATGTGAACGAAACTAGGTCCATGGGTGAGAACTCGATCCATGAGATTTGGACTGGGCGTTCTGCCATGTCGGTAACTTATTTCCTTGGGCCGAAGCCTTAGTGGATTTCGGTAGGGCCGACGACTGAGTTTCCGTTGGTCGTCGGGTCGTGATCGTGGGGCATCCACTGGGCGCGGGCGTGTCATTCTCGGGAGTCCCGGATGTGTCAGGGTCCGTTGTGTCGGGGGTTGTCGTGGCCAGAGGTTTGTAAAACCATCGTGCATAACCTTCCGATCAAATTGCCATGGTCTCCTGAGTAACAAATGGCTAGAACTCATGGGAATCACATCACACATCACTTGATCCTTGTAACTTCCAATAGAGAATTTGATGCATGCTTGCTTGGTAACCTTGAGATCTTCCTTATCATTAATCCAACGTAATTTATAAGGCTTCGGGTGAAAGATAGTTTCTATTCCGAGTTTGTCAATTAACTCTCGGGAAGCCACATTAACATAACTTCCACCATCAATAATAATTGAGCATACATTATCTTGGATTAGACATCTACTATGGAATAAACTTTCTCTTTGGAGTTCCTCTTCTTGGCTTTGAGTGGCAAGTAACCTTCGGAAAACTAATAATAAGGGGCCTTCTTGTGCTCGGCATTATTCCCCTTCAGATTCCAAGCTCATATCCGATTTTTCCTTCACTTCATCTTCACTGAAAAACTTCACTTGTTTCCTCTCTAATAACCATCACACGTTTGTTAGGGCATTGGGATGCAATATGCCCGAGACCAAGGCACTTAAAACACTTGATCTCCCGTGTTCGGGTCCGATTAATTTCTTCAATCGGTTTAGGCTCACTATCCTTCTTTTGCAGCCAAGGTTGAACGAAAGGAATCTTGTTCTCCACCTTTGTAATAGGCTTAAAAGGAGTAATACCTTAAGACTTGCTCGGCTCACTATTTCCTTGCCCTTTATTTTTATTTGCCTCTCCACTTTCAAGGCAATTTGTATAACCGTATCCATAGAGTCGATCGGTTGCAATTCCACAATATCACTAATATCTCGGTGTAAGCCTCCAATAAACCGAGCTATAATTTGTTCCTCTTGTTCTTGTAACTCACATCTAATTCAGAGAGTCTCAAATTTGGTAAGATATTCTTCCACCGAGAGATATTCTTGCTTAAGAGATTGTAATTGAAGAAATAGCTCTTGTTTGTAATGAGCCGGTACAAATCTTCTCCTCATAATTGATTTCATCATTTTCCAACTATTAATACTTTCTTCACCATCACGTCTTCTCTAAATTTTCAAACTATCCCACCAAAGACTAGCATAACCCGTAAGTTCCAATGAAACAAGTTGTAATTTAAACTTCTCAGAATAGTTATAGCATTCAAAGATTTTATCAACTTTCTCCATCCAATCAATAAACAAATCACCATTGCAAGATCCATTGAAAGAAGGAATGGATACCTTAATATGCCTCATATCATCATCTCTAGAGTTGAGCTCAAGTAGGTTATAATCATCATCCGACTCTTCAGATTTGAACTCTCGACATTTCCTCAAACCGTGATTCGGTCTTCTCCTTGCTGGATTGTTCGGGGTAGTCCTCAAAGAAGAAGAAATGTGCTCCAACTTTTGTAAAACCGTATCAAATCTTTTGTTGAGCTCATCAATTTTCCCTTGAAGGCTGGATTCGGGAAGGTCCGAATTCGGACATGGAAAGAATGGGCTAACCGGGCGGTTAGGATCAATCGAATTCCGGTTTGGTTTGTAATGGGAACCACTCCTTGTGGTCATCCTTCAAACTTCAAATCACACAAAAACAAAGGTAAAGAGAAAGTTGGGGAGGGATTTATGGCTCTTATACCAAATGACACGGAATGGAGGGGGTTTATATTTAGGAAGTGGGAGAATCGGGTTAGGTTAAATGGAAAACGATAATTCGATAATTCCAGAATTGGGACTGGAATTGGGACGGCGATAACTCAATGATGAGATCGAGTTTATGGCTGAAATTGTGAGTGAAACTCTGGGAAGAAGATAGGTGATAGTCCTTCAAAAATGAATGAAATGACGTGGATGGATCGGTCGGAAGGCAATGGAACAGTAACGGTGGTCAGCGGTGGCAGGAAATTGATAACCGGCGGAAGAAATGAAATATCAAACAAAAACAATGATGGACGAAGGAGCTTATGGACTTCAAGATCACCCTATGACCTTGAGAAAGGCTGGAGACTTTGCAGCAAGAAGAGATCTCCAACTCATAGGGATAAATCTTGAAAAGAACCATGGTGGCCGGAGGAATTCCGGCTGCCAGCTGAAATTGGAAAATGCCTGAGAAGGGAGAGCTAAAAAGATTCTTTAATTCAAATTTCAAATTGTCCTTACAATCACGCAATGGGGGAGGTTTTATCTGCTGAGAAGAGTGGGAAAAAGGGAGGGGAAATTGAGGGCCAAAGGCATGCAACTTGCATGCTGGAAATTGAAATAAATGAGGGAAAATTGGACCAATGAGATTGCAAGAATGTGAAAGCCACGTGATCTTGAATCTCCTCAGCCAATTTCCCTTCTTCCTTGGCCCAAAATACCCTTCTCTTAGCCAAAAATACCTCAATCAAAACCCCATGCAAGCATTCAAAAATAAACAAAATAAAACCTAGCCGAGAAACCCTCTCGGGTTCTCCAAATATCCAACGTAAAATTCACGTAAAAATTAAGCTAAAAATGCGATCAAATTCCTTCAATCCATGTAAATGCTGGAGAGTTGAGTCGTGGAACCCTTGATCACTTTTGCATGGGACTCCAACTCGCCATGCAACGTGGTACTTCAATCGGGTTTGGGTTCAGGTTCGGGCTTGATTCCGGAGCTCTCGGTTTTTGGTTGAAAATCCACCTTTTCTCCACACCAAATTATCATGTGTTTTGGCCTTGTTATATCCTCCAAAGTTGGCTTAGAAATGTATAATTCTTCAATTAATTTTCCTGCCAAATTAACAAACATATTAGAAAAATTCCGAGCTCGGGCTCGGGTGATTGCTCCGCTTCGTATTCCAATCTGTGGCATGTCATTTAGGGCTTTGGTTGTAGTTTTTAGGGCTTAGGGATTATTAATTAGGGCTTAAAGATTAGGGATTATTAATAGGGCTTAAAGATTAGGGATTAAGGTTTAGGCCTAGCAACTTAGGGCATTGGCCTTACAACTTAAGGCTTTGAGCTAAGGGTTTAGGGCTTAGGTCTTAAGGATTTGGGCTTAGGGATTAAAGCTTAGGGCGGACTTTGGTCTTAGGGCTTCTGGCTTAGGGCTAACAACTTACAACTAAGGGCTTAGAGTTTAGGGGTTAGGGATTAGGGCATAGGGATTGCCTAAGGGGTTAGAGTTTTATGCATAGGTCTAGGGCTTAGGGCTTCAGCCTTTGGGATTAAAGCTTAAGGATTTGGCCTTACAACTTAGTGCTGAGGGTTTAGGGCTTAAGACTTAAGGATTTGGTCTTGAGCTTTCAAATTTGACTTTTGGCTTTGAGGTTTTTCTTGGGGATTAAGTCTTAGGGTTTAGGTCTTAGAGCTTTTTTCCTAGGGCTTAGAGCTTATGGCTTAGGGCTTAAAAATGTGAGCTTAGGGATTAGGGATTAGGGCTTTGGGTTATAGGCTTATGGCTTTAGGCTTTGGGCTTAGGCCTTAGAGCTTACGACTTAAGGCTTATTCCTTTGAACTTACTCTTTAGGGCTTTGAGCTTTGGGCTTTTAACTTATGATTATGGCTTAGGCCTTAGATCTATAAGCTTAGGGCTTAGGCCTTGGGGCTTCAGTACTAGTGCTTAAGGCTTTAGGCTAAGGACTTTTGGCATTGTTTTAAGGACCTAGGGCTTAGGGCTTAGGAATTAAGGCATTGGGCTAAGGTCTGTCTTATGCATTAGGGATAAGTGCTAAAGCCTTAGGGATTTGGTTGTAGCGTTTAGGGCTCAGGGATTATTGATTAGGGCATAAGGATTAGGATTAAGGCTTAGGGTTGGGACCTTAGGGCATTGAGCTTAGGACTTAGGGCATTGAGCTTAGGGCTTAAGGCTTAAGGATTTGGGCTTAAGGCTTAGGGATTGACTTAGGGCTTATGACTTAGGGCCTAGGTTTAAAGGTTTATATCTTAGGCATAGGCTTAAGGGCTTTGGACTTTGAGCATAGAGCTTTGGGCTTTAGGCTTTGGGCTTTGTGCTCAAGTCCTAGGTTTTAAGCCATTGGCTTAGAAGTTTTGGATAAAGGTTTAGGGCTTATGGCTTTGGGTTTTTTGCTTAGGCTAAAGGCTTTCAACTTTGGGCTTTAAATTGTAGGCTTAGAACTAAGGGCTTAACGCTTTTCTCTTAGGGAATAAGGCTTACGGCTCAGGTCCTAGGGCTTTGGGAGAAGGGAATAGAGCTAAAACTTACAACACTAAGCTTTGGAATTAGGGCTTTAGGCTTTGGGCTTAGGTAATTGGGCTAAGAGAGTAGGGCTTATGGCTTTGGGCTTTAAAATTAATGCATAGAGCTTACGGCTTATGGCTTATGGCTTAGAGCGTAGGCCTTTGGGCATAGGTCTTTGGACTTAGGGCTTAGGCTTTGGGACTTAGTGTAACGTCCCATTTTTCCCTTACCAAATTTTTATTTTATTTTTGTAAACACATGTACTAACTTTTAACAATTTAAGGTAAAACTTATCAATTTGAAATCCTTGAGATAAAATACAGCGGAAGACTTTTATTTAACTTCAGCAAAACCAATTTCATTCATAATAAGTAACCCAAAACATATTTGTACCTTAACATTAGAACCAAGTTATTACAAAATAGTTATAAACTAAATATAATACTATACATTAGTTTTCAAACAAAACATTTCCATTTACATGGGTCGCCCACTGGTAAAAATTGCACTAACAGCCGTAAACTTCCGCAATGGACGTACTTCATCACCTCAAGCATTTATCCCCACATTACAAAGCTTATTTAATGAGCCTAACGCTCAGTAAGTTAATCCATGATAATAAAACATTTATGAGGCCTTTATGCATTTGCTGCTTTATAAAAACAATGCAGTTTCAGTATCTTTCATTTCATTTCTTTTCTTTCACTTAACAGTCCAGCTAATGTGGGTAATACCGTCTAGGGAAGAGTAGGCACCATTTGGTCCAACCTCTTGGGACAGCCAAACTCAAACCCCGCCCAACATATAACTATTTACGTACATTTTGTTCATTTCATTTCTTTCATTATTTGATCGTTGAAGGTACCACAGGAGAGAGTAGACACCATTTGGCCTCCCTCGAGGTAGTCTAACTCGAGCTCCTCCCTCAACGACCCGTTGCATATTATCATGAAAATCATGCATGCAAATCATTTTTGTATTTTTCTTAAAACCATGATGCATGAACAATTAAAATGAATGAACATGTTAACATGCAATAAAATATACAATTCAAAAATTGCAAGCATTCTAAACATGTATCTTTATTCTAATACAAAAAATCAATCAATCATCAAACATGGCACACAAACATATCCTCAAATAAATTGAGGTCGGTGTATTGTGCACTACACCCCAAACAATCCAGCATGTTCCAAAATCATAAAATCCTAATCTTTCTAATGTAGCCCCCTTTAGGGCCAATCACATGCAACATTAACTTATCTTAGCTGTTTTCTTGAATCAATCCACTTGAGTCCTTTTTTAATTCAATAAATGACCTAAACATATAAATCATATAAGAATCAGAAATTGCATAAAGTCTTCACTTTCTATTCCAACTTGAAATGACTATAACTTCCTCGATAATGATTCATTTCTGATGATTAAGGTGTCAAATCATTTCCTAAGGAGTCTACTATAACTTCATAGAAGACACCAAATTCACAAAACTAACGCATGTCGACTTATGTGAACAAAACAGAGGGCATTCACTGTTTGAACCCCGAATTGGTCAATCCAACCTATAAGGGGTAACAGAGACCGTGTGTTTTTAATTTGAGAATCGGTCGACCCAACCTATAAGGGGTCGACCGCAGCTCTTCCCAGTTTCTATACACTGACTTGCGACGTCCTAACTTTTCATACACAGCTTTAAATTGAGTCATTCAAACGACTATAGATCACTCTAAAAGTCTACTTTAACTCTAATAAAGGACATAAACTCAAATTCGTGCTACAATTTGACTGAATCTCAAAAACCCTAACCTTGCGCATAATTAACCGATTTCACAGAAATTAATATGAAATCATTCATATTTATCCACCAACCCAACCAATACATCATATTATCCTTACTAAACCTAAAAGAAACTCAGAGGGTAGAAAAATTACCTTGAACTTCAGTCTCCACGAAAGCTTTAGAGTTTCCTACCTCACCTCCCTTGAGATATCCTAGTTTCTCACTATTTTTTTTCTCACAGAACTTCTTTTCTTTCTCAATCTCACTCTCCCTTTGATCAAGACATGAGAGCTCAGAGGAAAATAGGCAGAAGAAATTGTGTTGGAAGGAAAATGGAAGACCATGCCTTCTTATCTCCTTAATTAAAAAAAATCAACTCAAATTGGGGAAGGAGTTGTTTGTGTCGACCGCTCGATCTTTGTGTCGACCGAAGGAAGTTCCTGAGAGTCATCTGTGTCAACCACTATTAAATCTTGGGGTCGACCTAAAGTATTCAATTGTTTCAACCCCTCCTAAATCCTGGGGTCGACCTAAAGTACACAATCGTGTCGACCCCTCCTCAATCATGGGGTCGACCGAAAGTATTCATTGTGTCGACCCCTCCTCAATCCTGGGGTCAACCAAAAGTTCCAATTGTGTCAACCCCTCCTAAATCCTGGGGTCGACCGGTAAACAAAGTGTCAACCGCTAATCCATAGCGGTCGACAAGAAATCACTTATTTCCTTCATCACCTTCGACCTACTAATTTACTAATATCCAAAATACCTTAACACTCTAATATTCAAGCCACATTCATAAAATCACAAATTCTTGAAATAAAATTAGGGTTGTTACACTTAGTGCTTTGTCTTAGTGCTTCGACTTAGGACTTAGGCTCTAGGTTTTTTGGCTGAGTGCATAGGGCTTTCAACTTTGATCTTAGGGCTTTTGGCTTAAGGATTTAGGCTTAGTGTTTATGGATTATGAATTAGGGCTTTGAGTTCTTAGCTTAGAGCCTAAGGCTTAGGGTGTAGGGATTAGGGTGTACGACATAGGGATTATAGGGCTAAGGGGTGAAGGTTTATGGGTTTCAGCATAGAAATTAAGACTTTGTGTGTGACGTCCCATTTTTCCCTTGCTTAAATTTTTTTTTTTGTAAACACATGTACTAACTTTAAACAATTTAAGGTAAAACTTATCAATTTGAAATCCTTGAAATAAAATACAGCGGAAGACTTTTATTTAACTTCATCAAAATCGATTTCATTTGTAATAAGTAACCAAAACATACTTGTACTTTAACATTAAAACCAAGTTATTACAAAACAGTTATAGACCAAACATAATATTATTGATTAGTTTTCAAACAAAACATTTCAATTTACATGGGTCACCCACCGGTCAAAATTGCACTAACAGCTGCAAACTTCCGCAATGGACGTACTTCACCACCTCAAGCATCTATCCACGATAAGTAGAATCCACAATATTTATCTCATCACCTACATTACAAAGCTTATTTAATGAGCTTAACGCTCAGTAAGTTAATCCATAATAATAAAACATTTATGAGACCTCATGCATATGCTGCTTTATAAAAACAATGCAATTTCGGTATCGTTCATTTCATTTCTTTTCTTTAACTTAACACTCAAGTTAATGTGGGTAATACCGTCTAGGGGAGAGTATGCACCATTTGGTCCAACCTCTTGGGACAACCAAACTCAAACCCCGCCCAACATATAACTATTTACGTAAATTTCGTTCATTTTACTCTTTCATTGGTTTAATCGTTGAAGGTACCACGAGAGAGAGTAGACACCATTTGGCCTCCCTCGAGGCAGTCTAACTCGAGCTCCTCCCTCGACGACCCGTTGCATATTATCATGAAAATCATGCATGCAAATCATTTTCGTATTTTTCTTAAAACCATGATGCATGAACAATTAAAATGCATGAACATGTTAACATGCAATAAAATATACAATTCAAAAATTGCAAGCATTCTAAACATGTATCTTTATTCTAACACACAAAATCAATCAATCATCAAACGAGGCACACAAACATATCCTCAAATAAATTGAGGTCGGTGTATTGTGCATTACACCCAAAACAATCCAGAATATTGCAAAATCATAAAATCCTAATCTTTGTAATGTAGTCCCCTTTAGGGCCAATCCCATGAAACATTAACTTACCTTAAATTCTTAGCCTTATTGAAAAACTTGATCAATATGTTGCTGCACTTGAAAACCTAAAACACAAGTAACATATTCATTAATTTTAGAGTATCGCTTTGGTATAACATGATCTTCAATCGATTGTAACTTTAGCTAGACTAATCCAAATAATGCGATTCAGGTTTCTAAATGTTTCTTGAGATGTCTACTCCAATTAATCTGAAGACATCAAAGTAATTTGAAGCATCTAAAAATACGTTATATGCCTACTTCAAAAAATGTCCAGATACATTATTTTTGAGTAACTATTGTATAACAAAAACTTCAACCGGTCATAACTTAAGTTATAATTCTTGGATTGAGGCGATTCACGAGTCCTTCTTCTCCTTAAAATGTGTATTTAAAATCATCAAAAGCTTTTCAAGTTATTTGAAAACTTGAACTTCTAGTAAAATTACAAACTTTAAAACTGCGTGATTTTCTCAAAAGTTTTTACATAATCTTGATATAAACATCATCAACATGCTTAATTAACCATTCTGAATCAATTCATCAATTTAAACATGTTCTTAGGGTTAGAATTGATACCTCAGAATAGGGAAGATTGAAACTGAAACCCTTGAGTCGTATGTTTCCTCTTCTTTACTCCTATTTCCTTCTACAGTGAACTTAACTTGCTTTAAACATAAAAACTCTTCACCAAAACTTTAATCCAACAAAAGAAACTCACTTAATCTTCCAAAACCAGAGAGAATCAGGAAGAGAGCTGAAGAATTCGTGGGTTTCTCAGCTTTTCTAGGGAGTTCTTAGGGTAAAATTACGTTATTATCCAATTTGTCCATGTTAAATTTCATATTTGCTCTTACTTTTGCTTATATTTGTAAAAATACCTTAATTATCATCTTTTAATCATACATGCTTAAATTAATTAATCTAGATTAGTACTAATATAATCTTCAAGATTAATTTAATTAATCATGATTAGTAAACCTTAATTACCTCTTAATCATTCACTAATTACACCTTAATCATGGTTAGGCACTAATCTAATGGTGACACGTGGTACTTTCTTATTGCTTCACTACTTTAATATATAAAATCATAATTTACATTTAATAATATTCTATGATTAATATTTATTCAAATTATATCATTGATTAAGGAGGAAATGTAAGGTGGAGGTGTCATATCCTTTAACTATGGTTAGCTTTACTATTTAATTTAGATTAGTATTAACTTAAAATTCAAGTTTATTAATACATAAACATATATATTAAGATGTTAGGATCTTGTTCCTTCAAAAAGTTTGGGTATTACATTCCACCCTCCTTATTTAAAACTTTGTCCCCAAAATTTGCATGTCAAAAAGTTCCAGATACTTTTTCATCATGTCTTGTTGCCTTTCCCACGTGGCTTCCTCTATAGTATGGTTTCTCCATAGGACTTTGACCAAAGGGATTTTTTTGTTTCTCAACTCTTTTGTTTTTGAATCCAAGATCCTTACCGATTTTTCTTCATATGTCAAAGTAGGCTCAATGTCAATACTTTTACCTTCAATCACATGAGTAGTATCACATACACATTTCCTTAACATTGAAATGTGAAAAATGTTGTGGATCCTAGCCTTAGATGATGGCAATTTCAACATGTAAGTTGTTTTGCCTAACTTCTTTATAATATGGAAAGGTCCAATAAATCGTGGAATAAGCTTTCCCTTTTTTCCAAAACGCATTACTCCCTTAAAAGGCGAAATCTTTAAGAATACCTCATCGCCTTGCTCAAATTCTAGCTCTCTTCGCCTTTGATCTGCATAATGTTTCTGTTGATTTTGAGCTATTTTGATTCTTTCTCGAATAACTTTCACTTGATCTGCGGTTTGTTGTAAAATTTATGGACCATACAACTTTGCTTCTCCAACTTCATCCCAGTACAATGGAGATCGACATTTTTGCCCATACAATGCCTCATACAGGGCCATACCAATTGTTGATTGGTAGCTATTATTATATGAAAACTCCACTAATGGTAACATCTTACTCCATGTAGTTTGAAAATCAAATACACATGCTCTTAACATATCTTCCAATATTTGAATTGTTCTTTCAGTTTGACCATCAGTTTGGGGATGAAAAGCCGTGCTAAAAGTCAATGTAGTCCCTATTACATTGCATTATAAACTTTTCCAAAATTTCGCAGTAAATCTTGGATCACGATCTGATACTATCGATGCTGGAATTCCATGTAGTCTTATAATCTCTTGAACATATAATTCAGCATACTGATCCATAGAAAAATTCATTCTAACCAGCAAGAAATGGGCTGACTTTGTTAATCTATCAACAATCACCCAAATAGCATCATGCCCCTTTGTTGTTTTTGGTAATCCCACAACAAAGTCCATTGTTATATGCTCCCATTTCCATTTCAGGATCGGTAAAGATTGAAGTGTTCCTGCAGGCCTTTGATGTTCAGCTTTAACTTCTTGACATGTGACACAAAATTCCACATGTTTTGCAACGTCCTCCTTCATATTTGGCCACCAAAAGTTCTATTTAAAATCCCGATACATTTTAGTGCTTCTCTGATGCACCGTAAATGTAGAAGAATGGGCTTCCGATAATATTTTCTTTCGTAATTCTTGCTTTTCTAGAATATACCATCTATCTTTAAACTTTAGAACACCATCATTCGAACACTTAAAGTCAGAAGAATTTGGCTTTTTGCCCAATTTATATCGTTATTTTTTGGATCCTCCAATTGAGTTTCTTTGATTTCATCCATAAGAGTTGGGTTCAAAGATAATGCTGCAAGCATACAACTCAAATTTGACACTACTTCTAAGCCAGACTGTTGAATTTCAGATTGAAGCGTTATAGACATTGTCAATTGGACTGGTATGAACTTCCTAATCAATGCATCTGCTACAACATTAGCTTTGCCGAAGTGGTATTTTATTTCAAACTCATAATCTTTTACGAATTTGAGCTATCTTCGTTGACACGGAATGGAGGGGGTTTATAATTTAGGAAGTGGGAGAATCGGGTTAGGTTAAATGAAAAACGATAATCCGAAAATTCTAGAATCTGGACTAGACTTTGGACGGCAATATCTCAATGATGCGGATGAGTTTTTTGCTGAAATTTTGAGAGGAACTTTAGGAGTAGGTTGAAAAACAATCATTCAAAAATAAAAGAATTCTCGCGGATGGACCGGTTGGAAATGAATGGAACAGTAACGGCATTTTTGGTGGTGGCCGGAAATCTGCCGTTGGAAAGAACTAAAACCAAACGAAAAATATTGATGGAAGGAAGAGCTTGTGACCTTCAACCTCACCCTAAAGTCCTTGAAGAAGGCTGGAATATTGAAGCACCAAGAAATCTCCAGCTTGGAGGGAGGATTCCTTTGAGATAACCTACTGTGGCCGGAGGTGCGCCGACTGCCGGTTTGAAGTTGGAAATGACCGTGAGAGGGAGATGCTCAAAGCAACTTTAATTCAAATTAAAAATTGAAAATTACAAGCCAGCATTGGGGGAGGTTTTATCAGCTGAAAAGATAGGAAAAAAAAGGAGGGAAAATTATGAGCAAAAGTCATGCAACATGCATGCTGGAAATGAAAATAAAGGAGGGAAAATTGGACCAATGAGAATGCAAGAATGTGATGGCCACGTGATCTTGCACCCCTTCAGCCAATTTTCCCTTCTTTCTTGGCCAAAAATACCCTTCTTTCATCCAAGAATCCCTCATAAAAAAACCCCATGCAAAAGCATGCAAAATACCTAAAATGTATCTAGCCGAGAAACCCTCTCGGGTTCTCCTAAAATGTAACGTAAAATTATACTGAAAAATACAATAAAATTCCTTCACTCCATTGAAGTGTTTATGAATTGAGTCGTGGGACATTTGGTCACGTTTGCATGTGACTTTCACTCACCATGCAACGTGAACTTCAACCGGGTTCATGTGCAGGCTTGATTCCAGGAGGCTCGGTTCTTGGTTGTAAGTCCACCTTTTCTCCATGCCAATTAATCACGTGTTTTGGCCTTGTTGATCTTCTAAAGTTGGCTTAGAAATGTATTGTTCATCACTTAGTTTTCTTGCAAAATTAACAAATATGTTCGAAAATTCCCAAGCTCGGGCTCAGGTGATTGCTCCATTCGGTATGCCAATCCGTGACATGTCATTCGTTGCCTTATATTCAGGTCTTTTTGGGTGAATAAATATTCCAGACTCTTATGGTCTGAAAATATCTCTCATTGTTGCCCATATAAGCAATGCCTCCATATTTTTAATGCGAAAACAACTGCAGCTAATTCTAGATCATGAGTAGGATAATTTTGCTCGTACCCTTTTAATTTCCTTGATGCGTAAGCGATCTTCTTTCCTTCTTGCATCAATACGCAACCTAATCCAATTTTGGAAGCATCACAGTAAATTGTGAATTTACCGTCCTCAGTTGGAATTGTCAGAATTGGGGCTGATGTCAACTTTGTTTCAAGTTTTGAAAACTTCTATCACATTCATCTAACCACCAAAACTTCATGTTTTTCTTCGTTAATTGGGTCAAAGGAATTGCTATCTTTGAAAATCCTTCAATGAATCTTCGATAATATCCAGCTTACCCAAGAAAACTACGTACCTCATTAACAGTCTTTGGCTGTGGCCATTCCATCACTGCTTGGACTTTTGATGGATCAACAGAAATACCGTCCTTGGATACTACGTGTCCAAGAAAGTTAACTCTATCAAGCCAGAATTCACATTTAGAAAACTTAGCATATAACATATGTCGTCTTAAAGTTATTAATATTGCCTTTAGATGTTCCATATGCTCTTCCTCTGTTTGAGAATATATGAGAATATCGTCGATAAACACAATTATGAATTTATCTAGATACTCCTGGAATACGCGATTCATTAGATCCATAAAGGCAGCAGGAGCATTAGTCAATCCAAAAGACATCACCAAAAACTCGTAATGTCCATATCGAGTTCTAAATGTTGTTTTCGGGATATCTTCCGTTTTGACCTTCAATTGATAATATCCTTATCTTAGATCAATCTTCAAGACCACTCGTGCACCTTGGAGTTGGTCAAATAAATCATCAATCATTGGAAGCGGATACTTGTTCTTGATCGTTAATTTATTCAATTCTCTGTAGTCAATACACATTCTCAGTGATCCATCTTTCTTCTTAACAAATAACATTGGAGCTCCCCATGGCGAGAAACTTGGACGTATAAAGCCCTTGTGTACTAATTCCTCCAATTGTGCCTTTAATTCCTTTAATTATACAGGCGCCATTCTATATGGATTCTTTGATACTGGTTCTGCTTCTGGATGTATATCAATTACAAACTCAATTTCTCGATATGGGGGCAGTCCTGGTAAATCATCTATAAATACATATGAGAAGTTTTTCACCACCGGAATATCTTGTAATTTGGCACCACATTGCATTCGAGTATCAATTATGCTTGCAAAGAACCCTACACAACCGCTTCTCAACAATTGTTGGGCTTTAATAGAAGATATGATAGGTGTTCTATTGGTACTTTTCATTGCTTCAAAAGAATACCATTCAACATTCAGAGGCTGGAAACATACTATTCTGGCTGTACAATTAATTGTTGCAAAATGCTGAAATAACCAGTCCATTCCCAATATAATATCATACTCTCTCATATCCATAAGTATAAAATCAGCTTGTAAGTTTCTACCATTTACCAAAATAATAAAATCCACCATAACATAATTCAGGTGTAACTGCTCTCCAGATGACAACATTACATCATAAACATATTCAGCTACCACTGGTGAACATTTCATTTTAACCATGAATGTAGAAGACATGAATGAATGAGAGGCACCAGAATCTATCAATGTATAAGCAGTAAGCCATTAACTAAAATAGTACCTGACACCACTGCAGGCTGTTCTTCATTATCAGGTTGGATAAGTGCAAAAACCCTTGGTGCCACTTTTACTTGATCTTTGTTCACTTTTGGACAATCTCTTACAATATGACCCATCTCCTTGCATTTGAAACACCTACTAGTTCCAGCTATGCATTCTCTAAAATGTCGTTTTTGGCACTTTGGACATTCTTCAGCTTGAGAAAACCCTTGTACTCGTTTTCCTTTCCCTTCCTCAATCTTTCCATCATTGGGTCGTTTTGTGCCTTTTGATTGTTGGAATGCCTGATTTGGTTGAGGCTGCACTTCTTTAAAATATTTGCTCAGAGACTCCCTCTCCCTTTGAAATTTTATTTCAGCCTCTTCCACTTCGAGGGCTTTTGTCACCACCATTGACTAAGGCACATTTTTCGTTCCGGAGATCTTTACTCCTCTATATATTTTGACTTTCAGCCCTTGAATGAATTGATGTACCTTGAGTTCGTAAGTGCCCACGAGGTGTGAAGCAAAATGAGATAATGCTTAAAATTTTTGTATGTACTCTGATACAGATCCAAATTGGCGTAATTGAACAAATTCCACCAACTTACTTGTTCGAACTGCATGGTTGAAATATTTGTCGTAAAAGATCTCCTTAAATTTTTTCCATGACATTTCTTTCACATTTGTGGTTGCTTTAATAGTGTCCCACCAGTAACGTGCATCCTTTGACAGCATAAAGACTGCACAATTAACTTTCTCATCTTCCTCAATCTTGGCATAATCATACATATCTTCAATTGTTCGAATCCACTCTTCAACACAAGTTGGATCTGTTGCCTGTCCATCGAAGTTAGGTGGATGAAGTCGTCGAAATCTTTCACAACTTAACTCTCCAGCAGCATTCGAACAAAAAACCTCTTTGTTCTTCCTTTGCCATATATCGTTCTAATTGCTGAAACTGACGATCCACTATATCAGATAGTTTTTTAATTGCATCATCTCTGCCTTCCATTTCCCTTCTTTGTCCTCCCGGCATATTGAACTAAGCCTTAACAATTTAGCAACAAATAAATACAAACAATAATATAATCACTAATAAACTTACAGTGTATGAAGTATCTCCACGTGAAGGCTTGTGCTATTAGGCAGTCTGCAAAAATGATTTTAAAACCCGGTGTGCTCTGACACCATAACTGTAACATCTCATTTTTCCCTTGCTTAATTTTTTTTTTGTAAACACATGTACTAACTTTAAACAATTTAAGGTAAAACTTATCAATTTGAAATCCTTGAAATAAAATACACTGAAGACTTTTATTTAACTTCATCAAAATCGATTCTATTTATAATAAGTAACCAAAACATACTTGTACTTTAACATTAAAACCAAGTTATTACAAAACAGTTATAGACCAAACATAATATTATACATTAGTTTTCAAACAAAACATTTCAATTTACATGGGTCACCCACCAGTCAAAATTGCACTAACAGCTGCAAACTTCCGCAAATGGACGTACTTCACCACCTCAAGCATTTATCCACGATAAGAAGAATCCACAATATTTATCTCATCACCTACATTACAAAGCTTATTTAATAAGTCTAATGCTCAGTAAGTTAATCCATAATAATAAAACATTTATGAGACCTTTATGCATATGCTGCTTTATAAAAACAATGCAATTTCGTTATCGTTCATTTCTTTTCTTTTCTTTCACTTAACACTCCAGTTAATGTGGGTAATACCGTCTAGGGGAGAGTATGCACCATTTGGTCCAACCTCTTGGGACAGCCAAACTAAAACCCCGCCCAACATATAACTATTTACGTACATTTCAATCATTTTACTCTTTCATTGGTTTGATCGTTGAAGGTACCACGGGAGAGAGTAGACACCATTTGGCCTCCCTCGAGGCAGTCTAACTCGAGCTCCTCCCTCAACGACATGTTGCATATTATCATGAAAATCATGCATGCAAATCATTTACGTACTTCTCTTAAAACCATGATGCATGAACAATTAAAATGCATGAACATGTTAACATGCAATAAAATATATAATTCAAACATTGCAAGCATTCTAAACATGTATCTTTATTCTAACACACAAATTCAATCAATCATCAAACAAGGCACACAAACATGTCCTCAATAAATTGAGGTCGGTGTATTGTGCATTACACCCCAAACAATCTAAAATATTGCAAAATCATAAAATCCTAATCTTTGTAATGTAGTCCCCTTTAGGGCCAATCACATGCAACATTAACTAACCTTAAATCCTTAGCCTTATTGAAAAAATTGATCAATATGTTGCTGCACTTGAAAACCTAAAACACAAGTAACATAATTCATTAATTTTAAAGTATCGCTTTGGTATAACATGATCTTCAATTAACTGTAACTTTAGGTAGAGTAATCCAAATAATGCGATTCAGGTGTATGAAATTTTCTTGAGATGTCTACTCCAATTCATCGGAAAACTTCAAAGTAATTTGAAGCATCTAAACATACGTTATATGCCTAATTCAAAAACTGTCCAGATACATTATTTTTAAGTAACTATTATATAACAGAAACTTCAACCGGTCATAACTTAAGTTATACTTCTTGGATTGAGGCTATTCACGTGTCCTTCTTCTCCTTGAAATGTGTATTTCAAATCATCAGAAGCTTTTTAAGTTATTTGAAAACTTGAACTTCCAGTAAAATTATAAACTTAAAACTGCCGGATTTTCTCAAAAGTTTTGCATAATCTTGATATAAACATCACCAACATGCTTAATTAACCATTCCGAATCAATTCATCAATTTAAACATGTTCTTAGGGTTAGAATTGATACCTCAGAATAGGGAAGATTGAAACCGAAACCCTTGAGTCGTTTGTTTCCTCTTCTTTACTCTTATTTGCTTCTAGAGTGAACTAAACTTGCTTTAAACATAAAAACTCTTTACCAAAACTTTAATCCAACAAAAGAACCTCACTTAATCTTCAAAAACCAGAGAGAATCAGGAAGAGAGCTGAAGAATTCGTGGGTTTCTCAGCTTTTCTAGGGAGTTTTTAGGGTAAAATTACGTTATTATCCAATTTGTCCATGTTAAAATTCATATTTGCCCTTACTTTTGCTTATATTTGTAAAAATACCTTAATTATCATCTTTTAATCATACATGATTAAATTAATTAATCTAGATTAGTACTAATATAATCTTCAAGATTAACTTAATTAATCATGATTAGTAAGCCTTAATTACCTCTTAATCATTCACTAATTACACCTTAATCATGATTAGGCACTAATCTAATGGTGACATGTGGCACTTTCTTATTGCTTCACTACTTTAATATATAAAATCATAATTTACATTTAATAATATTTTATGATTAATATTATTAAATGTAAATTATGATTTAGGGGTTCAGGGAATAGGGCCTAGGACGTAGGCCTTCGGCCTTAAGGATTAGGGATAAGGGCTTAGAGCATTGACATTAGGGCTTAGAGCATTGGCATTAGGGCTTTCAGGTTAGGGCGTTGGGGTTAGGACTTTGGGGTTTGGCTTTGGGCTTAATTATTATGGCTTAGGGCTTAGGGCTTTGGTCTTGGGGGTTAGGGCGTTAGGCTTATGGCTTTGGGCTTTTTGCTTAAGTTAAAAGATTTAAACTTTGGGCTTAGCACTTTGGTCATAGGGCTTAGGGTTTAGAGCTTAAGGTTCAAGTCTTAGGGCTTTGGGTGTACGTGAGAGAGGACTTAGGGCATAATGCTTTGGCTTAGTCTTTAAGAAGCTTTAAGATAGAAGGCAAAAGGCCTAAGGCCAACCCAAAGCCCTAAGCCCAGTGTTTAGGACTTAGGGGTTAGGTTTTTGGGCTTAGAGCTTGAAGCTAAGGGTTTAAAGACTTGTGCTTAAGGTGTAGGGCATAGGGCTTTGGCTTTTTGGATTAGGGCTAAGGCCTTTGGGCTTTAAGCTTAGGGAATATGGATTAGAACTAGGGACTTAGGAATTTTAGGTTAACTCTTATGATTTAGGAATTAGGACTTTAAACTAATGGATTTGGGTTTTTGGCTTAAGGCCCAAGGCTATGGGCGTCGGGGTCAGGTCGGAAAGCTTGAGGTGTACAATTTAGGAACTAAGTGTTAAGGCTAAGGGGTTAAGATTCATGCCTTTTAGCGTAGAATTAAGGACTTTGGGCTTAGGATTATTGGCTTAGGGCTTAAGGCTTAAGTATTTTTGGCTTTTACCTTAGGTACTAGGCCTTAGGGCTTCTGTCTTACAGATTAGTACCGAGGGCTTTGGGCTAAGGACTTTTGGGATTGTGTTGAGGGCATATGGCTTAGGGCTAAGGGCTTTGGTTTTAGAGCATTGGGATGAGGGGCAGTGTGCTTATGTCTTAGGGCTTTGGGTGTAGTGTTTAGGGCTTAGATATTAGGGATTGGGGCTTTACGCTAAGGGATTAAGACTTTGGCCTAGGGCCTTAGGGCTTTGGGCATGTGCCTTAGGGCTTTAGGCTAGAATTAGGGCTTTGGGCATGTGCCTTAGGGCTTTTGCCTTACGTTTGAGGGTTTAGGGATTAGGGTTTAAGGCTTACTTATTAGGGCTTAGGCTTTAGGGCTTAATGGTTAGGATTTAGTGCCTAGGTCTTAGGACTTAGGGGTCAGATCTTAAGGCTTTTGGCTAAGGGCATAAAGCTTTGGGGTTAGGGATTTGGGCTTCGGGCTTAGGACTTATGGCTTTGAGCTTGAGGCTTAAGGCTTAGTGCTTAAGGCTTCTAACTAAGGGCGTATGGACTTGTACTTTGGAGTTAGTGGATTGAGCTTAGGCTTAGGTCTTAGAGACTAGGGCTTAGGGCTTTTGGCGAAGGGCTTAGGGCTTTAGGCTTGGGGCCTAGGACTTAGGGCTAAGGGCTTAGGGCTTATAACCTTGGGTTAGGCTTTGGGCTAAGGGTTTAGGCCTTGATGCTTGGGGCTTAGGGCTTAAGGCTTAGGCATTGAGCTAAGGGCTTAGAGCTTAGAGCTCTGAGCTTAATGCTTAGGGCTTAAGGCATAGCCTTCCACCATACGGACTAGAGATAAGGGCTTAGGGCTTTGGCTATAGGAGTTAGGGTTTAGGGGTTAGGGCTTTGGGCTTAGGCATTAGGGCTTAGGGTTTACCACTTAAGGCATAGGAATTTGGGCTTAGGGTTTAGGGCCTTATGCTTATGTGACACGAAATAGAGATAGGAATAATGAAAATATTTTGGATCGGCGGATTTTTAGGGATTACCCGAAAAATCAGATTCGGGATAAACTTTGGATGCTTGGATCTCGCAAACGAGAGTGAGATTTTTAACAAAATTTGGAGGAGATCTTAAGCAATGAAGGTAAAAGATGATCTTCAAAAATTAATGGATTCTCACTCACGTTTTTAAATATTTGCTGACGATGGTGAAAACGATTAAGGGGATAATTTAGGGTTTTCTCAGCAGATCCGGGAAAACAAGGACGAATTTGAAATGATGGTAACTTGTGAACTGAGATGAGTTTAGAACGGAAATTTGGAGGTTTTCTAAACGAATAGAGGTAGAAGAATACCAATAATTTTGGAAAAATTTTCACGGATGGTTTGGGAGTTGTGGAGGCGAGACGGAAGACGGATGCAGAATGGCTGGATACGAGAATTTGTAGTAAATTGTGACTCCTTTCACGTAAAAATGGACGCTTGAGCTGATGATCCACACTCTCACCCTAAGACCATGAAGATTGCTAGAGAAATGTTGTAAGGATAGGTCTTCCTAGCTTCAAAGGATGACCAACTCCGGTTGTCTCTCGGTGGCCGGAATATGGGTTCCGGAGACCGAGTCTTTGGAGGAAAAACTCCAAAGGGAGAGATTTAAAATTTGAAAAGAAAAATATTCTAAATTCAAATCTGCAATAACACTTGCATGGGGACGATTAAATAGAAAATTCAACTAAAACATGCTTATCATCGGACGGCCTAGATCATCTCCAAGAACACCAATCCATGGCTTGAAAGATGGACCAACGAGGAGCCTTCATGGGACGCTCTTCCTATGCTCCTCCTCTAGCTCATTAGGCTCCAAGGAAATGTCCTAAATATCTTTCCAAATGATAATTAGCTAACTCTAGAAATCCCATGCAAATCCATGCAACCGACGTAAAAGAAAACCCTAGTCCGGGAAAACAAAAATAGAATGCAAAAACATAAAGGAAACAACTTTTATTCTTCAATTCTCCCAAAGGCTTTACGAGGGCTATTCTTCTTTAGTGGGATTGGATAGGAATTCTCCATGTTTTTTGCAAGGCATTCGGACATGGATTAGGCGTGAAACCGATCGTGGATGGCTCTTCTTGGGCTCTCTGTGATTGAATCGTTTGATGGAGAAACATTTGTCCAATTTGAACGTTCTACCACTCTCCGAAAACCTTAAAGGATTGGCTACATTTCTTATGAAGACGTTGTCTTCATTAGAGGGTGGGTCGGGTGTCACATTGGCAGAGCAAGCTTTGGAGGTCAAGCTGTGCCGGATCAAATTGTGGTCCTCATGCTTTGTTGCTTGGTCAACTAGCATGGGGGCTTCAACTCCTTCTTCCATCGGACCTCCATGCTTTGAATTCAAAGGAAAGAATTGGAACTGAAAAAGGTTGAATTCTTCAATGATATAGAGAGCTACAAAATTAGAAAACACATTAGATAAACATTCATGGCAAGAGAATTTTTGGGCCCTCCATATCACGACATTATGGCTTTGGGCTTAGGGCTGTAGGCTTAGCAATTAGGTCATAAGGCGTAGGGCTTATGGCTGAAGGTCAAAGCCTAAGGGCTCTGGGTGTAGTGGTTTGAGCAAGAACTTAGGGCATAAGGCTATGGGGTTGACGCTTTAAGATTTGGGCTTAGCTATTTGGGCTAAGAGCTTATTGCTTAGGGCTTTGGGCTTTGAACTTAAGGCTTAGAGCATTGAGCTTAGGGCTTAGGGCTTAGGGTATAGACTTTTAGAGTTAGATGTTTGGACTTAGAGGTTAGGCATTAGGACATAAGGCTTCAAACTTGAGGCTTAGGGCTTATGAATTACGCTTTAGGGCTTTGTGGTTTTAATGTTATTATTATGTATTAGGGTTTAAGGCTTTAGGTTGAGGTCTTTTGGCTTGGGTCTTAGAGATTTTGTTAGGGCTTTGATCTTATGGCTTATGGGTTAGGTCTTAAGGCTTTGGGCTTGCGATTTAGGGCTTTTGGCTGATTGCATATGGATTTCAACTTAAATTTTAAGGTTTTTGGCTTTGCTTTTAGGGATTTTGGCTTAGCGCTTAGCACTTATGGATTAGGGCCTCAGGCTAAATGCTTTAGTCTTAGGAATTTGTGGTGAACTCTTATGGTTTGGTAATTAGGACTTTCAACTAAGGGTTTTGGGTTCTTGGCTTAAGGCCTGTGGGTGACAGTGTAGGGCATCGGGTGTTTATGGCTTTTGGCATATAATTTAGGATTTTAGGCTCAGGGCTATTGGCTTAGGGATTAAGGCTTATGTCTTTTAACTAAGAGATTTTGGGCTTTGGATATGTCGACCGAACTTAGGCTCTGTCGAAACATCGGTCGACACAAAGAAGAATGTGTTGACCGGACTTTGAATCTGTCGCAGAAAGGGTCGACATAAAATTTGGATATGTCGACCAGTTCTTCGTTTCAACCATCAATCGGTCGACCAGGTTTGTTGTTGTTTTTCTTTTAAAACCCTAACCCGCTATTTTCAATTGCAAAATCCCTTTCCGTCAAACCAATCTCTCTCGCGCTCTATCTCCTTTTGGTCGACCCAATCCTCCAATCTCTCTGACTCCCTCTCCTCAAATGGCTTCCACCTCAAAAATTCCAGTCAGAAGAAAGAGGGCAGTTAATAAATCAAAGGATATTACAGCCTCCTCCTCTGCTCCGCCCACAAAAACTCCACCCTCAGAGCTGGATAAATTCTTATTCCAAAAAAAAAGCAACCAAGATAAGTATTATTCCTACTTTCAGAACAAACCTCTCATTATAAGTAGGATATATGAGCATAACTCTATTCGTGGAATAGATATCAAAGAAGGTTGTGAGTTTTTAGGAATTTCCAATCTTTTATCATTATATGGTCCTTACTCAGAGAAGGCGGTGAAACTATTATATGCAAATCTGTCTTTTACCCAAAAACCATTTATCATTAAGAGCTACGTATTTGGAAAGAAAATACAATTCATGAATTATCAACTGAATATAATTTTGAATTGTACATTAAATGGCAAAACTGAGTCATATTATGAGTAGCACTCGAGCCTACAATCATGACGGATGAAGAGTACTGGCCTTTTCTTAGAAAAATCGAGAAGAATCCCGATTCAGTGCCTTATCGACCTAAGGGCAGTGATCTCAATATTGTGGCTAACTTAATCAATCATTTTCTTACAAATAATTTATTACCTAAGGATGGCCACAGAGACTACATCAGCAACATAGAGTTGTATGTACTTTTTATGTTCTTTAGAAGACGTCGCATAGACATAGGATACATTATTATGCGACGGATGATGGATGTCATGGATAGGGAATCCAAGTCTTTACCTTTCAACCTCCTCATAATGGAAATTCTTTGCCAAAACGGGGTTGAGATTCCTTCTACTGAGCCAATCACCCGCGTCAGAAAATTGGACAAGTATAGCTCTTCGATTCTTGCTCGAATGAGCTTAGCTAAAGATGAGGATGGAATTTGGCAATACAAAGAGGCCATAGCTAATCCTCCTGCTAGACAGACTGGTGATGATGCTGATACTCATCCCGAGCATAGATCTTCTTCCCGCTTCCAACGAATTATCACTTTGATGGAAGAACATTTTGATTTGCTCACGGGACAGATTTCAAACCTAGCATCCACAGTAGATTCTCTTATCCACCATAATGATACTCTTCAAAGGTCAGTAGATTCCCTTGCCGCATCCAATTCTGAACTTCATTACAAGGTTGATTTTTTTGATGACAATCTTGAGAGGTGGTACTATCAATGGTGTGAATCTAACTTGAGGCCTAGTATGTCTGGATCTCCTTGTCATGCTCAAGATCCCTCGCCAATTCCTTCGTTGTTTACCTCTCCAGTTTGATCTCCAGCTCTCTCCTCAGCGCATACACTGACAGTTGATCTCATGGAGGAAGAAGCTACTACCCCTACTGTTTTTCCAGTTCAATCTTCCTCTCCTGGGACAGTCGTGCTACTTACTCCATCGACAATGGAGCCTCCATCTGCTGCAGTAACCATTGTTATTGATTCTCCCTCTTATTCTCCAGCTGCAGAGTAGTATAGAAACTTATTTGTCTTAGGAGAACTCTTAACTTCTTGCGTACTTTTGTATCAACAATGCTATTTTACCTCGTTTTGACTATGATTACTGTCTATGATTACTCTTTTTGATAATGTCAATGGGGGAGAAAAGGTATAAGTTATTTTTGGCTATCACAATTCACAAATTGTTATTTTTATTCTGTAATGCATGAGTGTTTTAGTATGGGGGAGCATTGAATAATCTTTTATACGTTGAATAATCTTTTATACATGCTATGTCTATGGGGGAGCAATTTATCTTTCAAAAGCTTTTGTCATCATCAAAAAGGGGGAGATTGTTAGCTTTAAAAGTATGTTTAAAGTAATCAATTGTTTTTTATGATAACTATGTAAGATGAGCATGAAAGATAAAATAGATAAGATAAACTACTTTAGAATGCTTAAATTAGACTTAACGTTTCATGAGAAATACCCTCTTTAAAGGGTACAATTAAAGTCTAACAGTTTGTTTAAGTGCTGCCAAAATTTTGAAGATATAT
The DNA here is from genome assembly GCA_003255005.1 of Begonia fuchsioides. NCBI lineage: Eukaryota > Viridiplantae > Streptophyta > Magnoliopsida > Cucurbitales > Begoniaceae > Begonia > Begonia fuchsioides. The sequence goes on along the minus strand of QAOC01041923.1, from coordinate 27,128 downwards.
GCAGTTTATGTCGACCCATAGATAGTTTTGTCAACCCTTTTTTCAAAACAGAAGTTGAGTCTGTCAGAGTTTGTGTCGACCCATAAGAAAATCTAGAAACTCGGCACTAGAGTTTGTGTCGACCCATAAGTTGAGTCTGTCATAGTTTTGTCAATTTCTCTCTCTAAACTCTTATTTATTTGTTGAAGAATTCCGCACTAGAGTTTAGAAATAACTAAACAACTCGCACGAAATTGACTTAGTAAAAGAAAAATTTTAGCTAACCTAATTAACCCCCCCACTTAGGTTAATCTTGATCCTACACTTACAGCTACGAGATTGGTGCCTAGGGCTTTGGGCTAAGGACTTTGGGCTATGGACTTTTGACATTGTGCTAAGGGCCTATGACATAGGGCTTAGGGCTTATGTATTAAGGCATTGGGTTGAGGGGTTGTGTACTTATGTGTTAGCGCTAAGGGCTTACTCCTTAGTGCTTTGAGTGTAGTGTTTAGGGCTTAGGCATTACAGATTAGAGGTTAAGGATTAGAGATTAGGGATTAGGGCTTTAGGCGATGGCATTTGGGTCTTGGCCTTACGTTTTAGGGCTTAGGGCATACGTCTTAGGGCTTAATAATTAAGGCTTAGGGCTTGAACCTTAGAGCCTAGGGCTTATGGCTGAGGGCTTAGGTTTTAAGGTTTAGATCTTATGGCTCAGGGATTAGGCTTAGTTTTAGAGCTTGGGGCTTATGGATTAAAGCTTAGGGCTTTGGGCTACGGGCATTCGTCTTAGATTGGGTTAAGGGCTTTTAGCTTTGGGTTTTTGGAGTAGAGTTTAGAGCTTTGGGCTTAGGGCTTCTTGCTAAAGAATTAGGGCTTTTGGGTTAAGCCTTAGGACTTAGGGTTTAGGGCTTTGGACTTTGGGCTTTGGGCTTTTAGCTTAGGTCTTAGGGCTTTTGGGATTAGGACTTAAGGGTTAGCTCTTAGCTTCAAGCTTAGGGCTTAGAGCTTTGGGCATAAGGTTTCGGGCATAGGCCTTTGGCATTGTGGATTAGGGCTATCGCCTTCCGGCTTAAGGCTTAGCGGATTGGGCTTAGAACTAGGGACTTAGGGCATATGGCTTAGAGTTCAGGGCTTAGGTCTTAGGGCTTATGGCTTTGGTCTTAGGCTTTGAGCTTAAGGCTTTTGTGGTTATTTCTTAGGGCTTAGATTTGAGGGCTCAATGCTTAGGGCTTAGAGCTTAGGGCTTTTGGCTTAGGACCTAAGAATTAAAGCTTAGGGCTTAGGGCTTAGGGGATATGGGTTTGGGCTTTGGACTGAGGCTTTAGGCTAAGGGCATAATGCTAAAGGATTTTGGTTAAAAGCCTAGGGCTTAGTGCTTAGGGCTTATGGCTTCAAGATTAGGGATTAGGGCTTAGGTATTAGGGTTTAAAGCTCATGGCTTATGGCAAGGCTTTGGGCTTTCGGCTTTGGGTCTAGGGCTTTGGGCTTTGGGCCTAAGGCTTTTGGCTTAAGGTTTTTGCCTTAGAGCTTTGGGCTTGGGGCATAGGGCTTTCGCTTTAAGGTTTAGGGTATAGGGCTTTGGGTTTGTGGGTTAGAACTAATGGCTTTGGGATTTTGGCTTAGAGGTTAAGGGTTAGAAATACAAACCTAGGGCTTAGGGTTTATGGCTTAGGCTTCGTGTTAAGAGCTTAGAGCTAGGGGCTATGGGCTTAATGTTTAGGGCTTAGGGCTCAGGACATGGGGCAGCCTTAGGGATTAAAGATAATGGCTAGCAGCTTCCACATTAGTGCTAAAGGCTTTGGGGTTAGGCATTGGGCTTAGTTAGTAAGGTTTTGGGTTTGCAGATTAAGGCTTAGGGCTTTGGTCTAAGAGTTTAAGGCTTTAGGCTTAAGACTTTGGGCTTGGGCGAAATGATTGGGTCAAGGCATTTGGCTTTGGGCTTAGGACTTATTGCTTTGATCTTAAGGCTTAGTGTTTAGGGCTTTTGGCTAAGGGCTTAGGGCTGTGTACTTTGTTGTTAGTGCATTGAGCTTAGGGCTATGGTTTAGAGACTAGGGGAGGCTTTGTGCTAAGGGCTTAGGGCTTTGGGCTAAGGGCTTTAGGCTTGGGGCCTTGGACTTTGGGGCTTATGGCATAGGGATTAGAGTTTATGGCTTTAGGCTTAGGCATAGGTCTAAGGTTTAGGGCTTAGCTCTTAAGGCTTACGGCTTAGGGTTTAGGGCCAGGGGATTAGAGTTTATGGCTTTAGGCTTAGGCATAGGTGGTTTAGGGCTTAGCGTTTAAGGCTTACGGCTTAGGGTTTAGGGCATAGGGCTTAGGGCAAAGGCTTTCGGCCATGAGGATTAGAGATTAGGGCTTATGACAAGCTTTAAGTATGGGAAGGGGAATAAAATTGGCTTCGGGTGAGAAAGAAGGGAAGATTTTAGGACGCGGGGAGGAGAGCTTAACCTAAAAAAAAAAATGGGGGCTAACTCGACGGGAAACGGATTTTATGCATATGGCTTTCCGAGTTATTTCTGGGTGATCGGAAAATGGAGAAAAGGGGAGGTCCGGCGAAAAGATCGGTGAAGAGAGGTTGAACGGAGGAAGGAGCTCGGGGATTACACGCTCACCTTGAGGTCCACGTTGGGGTTGGAGAGTGTAGCACGGTTTAGCCTTCTAGCTAGGAAGAAGACAAACACAAAGCTAGTTCACGGAAACCGGCTTTGACTCACCGGATGCCAAAACTAGAGAGTCGGAAAAGGGTCACCGAGAAGGCTACCTTGAAATAAATTCTTCAATTCCAAACTCCCTTTCCAAATGCCTCACATGAGGTCTTAAACACACAATCAACAGCAAAGGAAAAGGGACCAATCGGATGGCAACAAGTTGCATTACCCAAAATGGACAAAACAGAAAAGTGCATGGGAGGGGACCATTCCTAAACTTTACCCGATTTGGGTAGGGTTTGTCTTGGTTCCCCACCAAGCTTGCAGCCAAGCTTTAAGACGTGCCTTCCACTCTAGATAGAGAGGGTAAGGATGGCTGCCTCCAAAAATTCAACAAAAACCCACAAATGCCTACCTAAACCCATTTCTATGCAACCCATGGAAACTCCAAACAAATCGGGCCTTAACACAAATAACACACGGAGGAAGGCTTCCTCCGACTAAAACCTAAGCCAACAAAAAATGAAATACAAATAAAATAAAGTCGTCCCCAACTTGAGGAAGGCTTCCTTCATGCTGGTTCGGTCACCCTCCTCTCGGTTGGTCTTTTCGGGCCTTGGTGATTTTTGTCATCTCCTCCTTTGGGTTCCTTTATGATGGTCCATGCAATGAGGTTCTTTGGTGCTTCTTTGTCCTCCAAGATGGGCTCGCAATTGGTGACTCCTTGCAGAAAACTACCTACAAAAAGAATACCCTTGTTAGCATAAGCCGGAGCTCGAGCTCGGGTCATAACTCTGGGCGGCTCGTCTCCTTGAGGGTTGGTCCGGGGCATGTCGTCCTCCCGAGGTGCTTGAGGATTTGTCCTCAAATCCCCAATTGCCTCCTCCTCATCCTGATCATCATCTTCATTTCCAACATACGGAGATAGATCTTGCACGTTGAAGGTTGCAAAAACTCCATACTCCCTGGGTAACTCAAGTTTGTAGGCGTTCGAATTAATTTTCTCCACTATCTTAAAAGGGCCATCTGCCCTCGGAGCCAACTTGGAGCTTCTTTACTTTGGGAACCTCTCTTTTTGAAGGTGCAACCAAACTAGATCTCCCACCTTTAAGTTTTTTTCCTTCCTTCTGCGATTGGCATACTTAGCATACGTTCGGTTGGCTCTTTCAATAGCCTTACTCACCTTTTCATGCATTTACTTCACCACTTCGGCTTTCTTGGCTTCATTAGAATTAGTGACTTCGGTGGTCGGCAAGGGCAGCAAATCAAGTGGGCTTAAGTTGTTAAACCCGTAGACAACTTCAAAAGGGGTCATGTGGATGGAACAATGCACACTCTGATTATATGCAAACTCTATGTAAGGGAGTTGTAAGTCCCAAACCGAGAGTCTTTTGTTCATTATGCTTCAAAGTAAACTTCCCAAGGTCCTATTAACAACCTCGGTTTGGCCATCGGTTTGGGGGTGGAATGAGGTACTAAAAAGGAGTTTAGTCCCCACTCTCCTCCACAGGGTCTTCCTAAAGGCACTCAAAAACTTGGTATCTCGATCCGACACAATGGACCTTGGAATGCCATTCAATCGAACAACCTCCTTGAAAAACAACTCGGCCCCCAGGCTAGCTTCATCGGTCTTGGAACATGCAAGGAAGTGAGCCATCTTTGAGAAGCGGTCAACTAGCACCATAATAGAATCCTTGAATCTACTAGTTTTGGGTAACCCTGGGATGAAATCCATGCTCAATTCAACCCAAGGATGGCTCGGGACGGGCAAGGGAAGGTAGTGGCCTTGAGGAAGAACTCACTCTTGGCCTTTTTGCAAACAACACTTCTTTCCATCGCTCGACGTACATCTCGGAATAGGTGTGGCAAATAGAAGTTCTCCTTGAGGGCCTCCACGGTTTTCTTCTCCCCAAAATTGCTTGCTAGACTCCCTCAATGGGCCTCCTTGATGAGGGATTCTTAGATACCTCCCCTTGTGATGCATAATTTTCCTCCCTTAAACAAGTACCCATCCATGATGTAATAACCACAATCTGACTTCTTTAAACATAATTGATAGCCATGACCAAAATCAAGGTCATCCCTATAGTTACTCTTTATCCAATCAAGTCCAAAGAATTTAGTGGAAAGTTTGGTTAAAAGGACATACCTCTGAGAGAGAGCATCGGCCACCATGTTACAATCAACCTTTTTAAACTTTATGATTTAAGGATACCTCTCGAGGAACTCCACCCACTTTGCATGTAGCCTATTTAGCTTTCCTTGACTCTTTATGTGTTTGAGTGCTTGGTGGTCGGTATGGATGATGAACTCCTTGGACGAGAGGTAGTGTTGCCAAACCTCCAATTCCCAAATAACCGAGTAGAACTCCTTGTCATAGGTTGAGTAGTTAAGGACAGCACCCTTGAGCTTCTTACTAAAGTAGGCTATCGGCCTTCCTTCTTGCATGATCACGACTCCAATTCCTATATCGGAAGCATTACATTCAACCTCAAAGACTTTGTTAAAATTGGGAAGAACAAGAACCGGGGCTTCACATAACTTCTTCTTGATAGTGTCAAAGCTATCTTGGCAACTAAAAGAGTAGACTCTTCTTGGTGCAATCGGTCAATGGTGCCACAATGGTGCTAAACCCTCGGATAAGTCACCTATACAAGGAGGCAAGCCCATGGAAACTTCTTACATCTGAGACACTAGTATGGGTTGGCCAAGTTTGGATGGACTCCACCTTAGTGTCATCAACTTCCATGCCATCTTTGGAAATAACAAAACAAAGGAAATGAACCTTATCTTGAACAAATGAACACTTTTTCAAATTTCCAAACAATCTAGTGGTCCTTAAAGTGTCAAACAGTGTTCAGAGGTGTCCAAGATACCTGCCAAAAACCGAACTATATACGAGTATATCATCAAAATAAACCACTATAAACTTTCCAAAAAATTCCTTGAGGACATGATGCATAAGTCGCATAAAGGTGCTAGGCGCATTAGATAGCCCAAAAGGCATTACTAACCATTCAAATAAGCCATACTTTGTTTTCAATGCCGTCTTCCACTCGTCCCCTTCCTTCATCCTTATTTGGTGATAGCCGCTCTTCAAGCAAACTTTAGAGAAGCATGAGGCCCCGCTCAATTCATCTAGCATGTCTTCAAGTCAACGGATCGGGAACCTATATTTGATGGTGATTTGATTAATTGCCCAGCTATCAATGTACATTCGTAAGGTGCCATCCTTCTTTGGAATTAAAAGGATGGGCACGGTGCAAGGACTTAGTACTTCCTGAATGTATCCTTTGTCGAGGAGCTCTTGCACTTGCCTTTGCAACTCCTTGGCCTCTTCAGGGTTCAATCGATAGGATGGCCTATTTTGAAGCACCGCTCCTAGTTGTAAGTCGATTTGGTGCTCGATGCCTCTAAGTCGGGAAACAGGTCTTGGTACTCTTCTAGGAGGGCTCGAACCATGCTTGGAGGTTCACCAATTTCTTGCATCCGCTCAAGAAACATCAAAAGAATGTTTGGCCCTGCTTCTTGAACCACTTTCTCCAACTCCTTCTTGGATAGAAAAAAAATTGTTTTGGTCTCCAATTCCTTCTTGATTTTTTCATCTTTAGCCACTTGATCCGGTCCGAGAGGAACTAGTTTAATGGGCCTCCCTTGGAACTTGAATGAGTAGCTATTGGAATAGCCATAATGAAGCACCCTCCGGTCGAATTGCCATGGCCTCCCCAACAAGATGTGGCTTGCACTCATCAGCACCAGGTCTGAAAGTGCCACATCCTTGTATCCTCCAATTGTGAATTACAAGTTGACTTGTCTCGTGACCTTTATGTCCTCTTTATCATTCAACCAACGCAACTTTTATGGACTCGGGTGCATTGTAGTCTAGATCCTTAACTTCTCCACAAGGCTCTATGATGATATACATTAGTACAACTTCTTCCGTCTATGATTAATGAACATACTTTCCCGTGGATAAGGCAACGACTATGAAAAATGTTCTCTCTTTAGAATTCATCAACTCGGTCTTGGGAGGTTAAAACCCTTTGGATCACCATTAGGAGGGGTCCTTCTTGAGCTTGGAACATTTCCTCCTTCGATTCGGAGGCTTGACAAGCCTCCTCAATGATGTCATCTTCACTTTCCACCACATTGGTCCCTTCTCTAAGAACAACGACCCACTTGTTTGGACATAGTTGCTATATGGCCTTGCCCAAGGCACTTGAAACATTTAATCTCCCGCGCTCTCGGCCTAGCATCCATGTTACCCGATTTTGCTTCTAGTTCTTTCTTTTGGTTCCATGTCTTCACTACGGCCGGCTTATCTTCATTCTTGGGTTTTGGATTGTAAGGGAGGATGGCTTTGGGAATAAACCGATTAGCCACACCCTTGCCCTTCCTCTTCGATTGCATTTTGACCTTGATGTTATCCATCAATTGGAAGTCCACTATGTCTCTGATGTCATTGTTGAGCCCTCTTACGAATCTTGCAATAATTTTCTCCTCGGGCTCCTCTAGGTCACACCTTATTCTTAATGTCTCAAACTCGATGAGATACTCTTTCACCGTGTTAGTTTCTTGCTTCAATGATTGCATTTGTAGAAACAATTCTTGCTTATAATGACTCGGCACAAACCGTCTTCTCGTGTACATCTTCATAGCTCTCCTCGTGGGGATGTCTTCTTCTCCATCTCTCCTCCTTTGGTTCTTCAAACTATTCCACCAGAGGCTTGCATAGCCATTAAGTTCCAATGAAACCAATTGCAACTTTACCTTCTCTGAATAGTTATAACATTTGAACACTTTGTCCACCTTCTCAACCCAATCATTAAAACTATCTCCATCACAAAATCCATTGAATGAAGGAATAGTCACCTTGATTTTCTTTAGCTCATCTTCATGGTGGTGGTGCTCATTAAACTCAAGCCCTTCTTTGGAATCATCGTGGTCTTGTTGCCGAGGCCTTCTCAAGCCATTTTTGGGCCTCCTCCAAGGAGCGGGTGTTTGAGGTGATCTCAAGGGGGGATACCCCACCTCCAATCTTTGGAAAATGACTTCAAACTTTCTATGGATCTCGTCAAGTTGACCTTGGATGCTGGACTCGGCCTCTCCCAAGTGGGAAGTGGCCGGAGGTGGGTTGTTAGGAGCAACCGGCTCTCTGGTGGAGTTGTGGACAGCTCCACTTTGGGTTATCATATCACGCTTCAATCAACAAATGACAAATGGAGAATATATAAGGATGGTTGAGGAAAGAATGGCTCTGATACCAAATGACAAGCTTAAAGTATGAGAAGGGGAACAAAATGGGTTTTCGGGTTAGAAAGAATAGAAGAAATGGGCCGGAAATGGGTGATATTAAGGAAGGGAGTTCTCGAGTTGCATAAAGAGTTTGCAACCGAGATTTGAAGGGGGATTTTAGGACTCGGTGAGAAAAGCTTAACCTAAAAAAAATGTGGGCTAACTTTACGGGAAACGGATTTTATGCATATGGCTTTCTGGGTTGTTTCCGGGTGATCGGAAAATGGAGAAAAGGGGAGGTCTGGCAAAAAGAGCGGTGAAGAGAGGTTGAACGGAGGAAGGAGCTCGGGGATTACACTCTCACATTGAGGTCCACGTTAGTGCTAAGGGCTTTTTGATAAGGGCTTTTGGATAAGGGCTTTAGTCTTAGGAATTTGGCGTTAACTCTTATGGGTTAGGAATTAGGACTTTTAGCTATGGGATTCGGGTTCTTGGCTTAATGCCTAGGGCTTAGGGCTTGGGGCATAAGGCTTAGGGCATAGGTCTAAGGTGTTAAGATTTATGGCTTTTGGCATAGAATTTAAGATTTAGGGCTTATGGCTATCAACTTAGGGCCTAAGGCTTGGGGATTTTAACTAAGGGATTTTAGGATTTTAGCTTAGGGCTTAGGTCTTAGGCTTCGGGATTAGTGCTTATGACTTTGGGCTAACGACTTTAGGCACTGAGCTATATGCTGATATGTTAGGGTTAAGGGCTTGACAGGATTCAAGTGGGTGGAGGAAGAAAAGATCACCTACTCTGACATGCTTCAAGTATGGGGGTAAGCGATTTGAGCTAATAGGGTATAAAATGGGAAACAACATAGTTACCGAAAATGAGTGAATTTTAGAGAGATGGATCTCGAGTTTCATACTGATTTAACAACTGAGATTTGGAGGGACGTTTTTAGAGGGAATTGAGAGCTTAACCTCAAAATTTTAGATACAATGCTTAAGGGAATCGGGAGTTATGTAGGTGAGAGTATGGAGTATTTATGGTAAGAGAGAGAAAACAGAATAAGGATGAAAATGGATGAACTTTGAAATGATGGTTTTCATGTCGCCTAGGGAGTTTGCTCTTCAAATTTTTAGGGATGTTTATGGAATGGGTGTAGAGCTTAAAATCAAAATTTGACCTTAAAAAATTAAAGGAAATAAAAGTTATGCAGATGAAAGGGTCGGGTTCTCAAACAGAATATTTGAAACAAGAAAGGGTGGTGTTTTGGAAAATGTAAGAAAACGATGATGGAGAAGAGCCAATGGGAATTACACGCTTACCCTAATGTCCACTTTGGAGTTTTTGAAGACTTGTAGCAAGGCGTAGCTCACCCTTAGCTCAAAGGAAAGCAAAAACCAAAGGAAACTCTCAGAATATCGCCGGATATTACTCACCGGAGAAACAACGAGTCTTGGGATAAAATCGCAAAGGAAGAGATGCACAAAGCAATCTTAATTTTCTCCAGTCAAAAAGTGCTACAAAGAGGTGCAAAGGGTGTTATTTATAGACCCTTGGCCATTATCAAAAAGCTCAATCCAATGGCTCAAAATTGAGTTACCCGATTTGCATTTTGCCTCCTTCAATGGGCAGGTGATGATGGCTCTCTAGGGTGGCTCCTCTAGACTTTATCCTCCCAAGGGAGGCAATTTAATTGTGAGAAGGCCGTGCTTGCAGCTGGTTGCTTGTGGAGTTGGTTTACATCACCTTTTGACAAAAATAGAAACACAAAAATAGTAACCCACTCACACAAACTCCAAGCAAAAACCATGCCCCAAACAAAGGGCCCTTAAAGCATTGTTTGTGCAAAGGAAAATAGATGGATTGGGCCAATAAAAATGGGGAAGAAAGTCGGTCATCTTCAATTTGGGCTTTGTTCCAAGTTCTTGGATCCGGCCTAAACCCAGCCTCTACCGACCTCTACCCGCTTCCTTGTGCTTCTCGGCTTCCTTCTTGAATTCCTGAGCTATCCTCCCATTTGATGAGGTGCTTAGATTGTTGTTCATCCTTTGGGCCTGGTTCCTCAATGAAAATATTGAATGCTTAATCACCTACAAAAAGAACACACTTGTTAGAAAATCCCCGAGCTCGGGCTCGGGTGATTTCTCCTTGAGGGGATGAATCCTGAGGAATGTCATACTCTCAGTTGAAGACGGGTACACCCGAAAGTTAAAGAAAATGGGTGAAGTTAGAAGAGGCGTTTATTTGGTTGCATAAGTAGTTTGGAGATGAAATTTTAAGAGTTTGTTGATGGATGAAAGAAGAGTTTATCCTCCAAAAATGAAGCTAAAGCTCAAGGGAATCGGGTGTTATGCAGAGGGCAGTGGGGTCTGCTAAAAGAGCTTGCCAAAAAAAAGAAAGAGGGAATGATCGGAAACTTGGGGAAAGAACCGGGATTGAGGAAGAGCTTATGGATTGCACACTCACCCTAAAAACAACGGGGCGTGGCTGGAGATATGCAGCATGGCTTAGCTAACACTAGCACGGAAGGGAAGCCAACACCAAGGAGAGAACTCTCGAAAGTCGCCGGATATTACTCACCGGAGGGCCAAGTCTTGGGTGGCGGAAAACACAGCCAAGAAAGTATGCAAGAAGCATGATTTTCATTCACCAAAAAACTGATAAAAAATGCCTCCAGAGAGGACTTAAAACTTCCTCAAAAATTTGAGAGAGCGGGGCCAATTGGATGGTCAAAACATAACCTACCCGATTTGGCACAAAACATAAAAGGGTAGAGGAAATACCACCACCTAAAACCTATCTGATTTGGATGGACAAAGTACAATGATCTCCAAAGCTTGTCTCCAACATTCACCTTGGAGATTATCCTCCTTCCAGGTGATAGAGAGAAACAAGCTGAAACAAATCTCATGAAACCCACGAAAACCCATGAAAACCACGGCTTACCCATGAAACCCATTAAGTTGTTTCCTGCGTAGCTTTCTTGTACTGGACTCTCTGTAATCGCATTAGTTAACTAAGAAAATGGTGTCCACTTTTGATGTTTGAAAAATATCTGGAAACCTTGTAAAGTCGGCTACATATTGCATGCAGACATCGTTTTTAGTGGAGTTGAGGACGACTGTCAAAATGGCTTAGAAAGCATCGGAGGTCAAATTGTGCCGAATCCAAATGTGGTCCCCAAGTTTTTTGCTTGGACCACTAGCATGTGGTCCTATCTCCACCAAAAGGCATCCAAGTTAGCGCCCTAAATTGGCCTTAAGCGACCATGAACAAAATATAAAGTTTTGTGCCAAAATTAAACCCTAAATCGAAGTGTTACATTTAATTTTTCCAAGGGAACATTCTCCCTCCTTCAAGGGCCACTTGGGTCATGGCTTGACTTCAAAAGGGAAGGATTGGGCTGCTCCATATCCACCTTGGTTGTCCTCTAATTTCTCATTTCCTTCAAATGGCTCTTGGGCCAAGGTTTGACTCCATTTGGTGAAGGCTTGGAGCCGCCCAAGGTTGAATTCTTTAATGAAATAAGGAGCTACAAAATTAGCAAACATATTAGATAAATATTTATCTCAAGATAATTTTAGGGCCATCCATATCATGTCAGGGCTTAAGCCATAGGGATTTACGTGTATTGTTTAAGGCTTATCATTCAGAGATTAGAACTTAAAGATTAGGTGTTAGGGCTTTTGGCTAGGGCGTTTGGGCTTTGACCTTAAAACTTAGGGCTTAGATCTTAGGGCTTAGGGCTTAGGGCATTCACATAGAGCATAAGTCTATGGCCTTAGAGATTAAAAATAATAACTTAAGAGCTTTCCATATTATGGCTAAAGATGTTTATGTTAGAGCTTTAGGCTTTGTTAGTTAGGGTTTAGAGTTAACAGATTAGGCTTAGGACTTTGGGCTAAGGGATTAGGTCAGGGTATTGGGCTCCGGGGTTAGATGTTAGGGCTAAGGCTTTTTACTGAAGGTTTTTGGCTTTTGGCATAGTGTTTAAGGCTTTAGGCTTAGGGCTTCGTGATTTGGGCTTTGGTTTTTGGCTAAGAGATTAGGGGTTATGGCTTAGGGCCTATTGCTTATAGCCTAAGGACTAGTGCTATGGGCTTTAGCATTGTGTTTAAGAAGTACGACTTATGGCTTAGAGATTAGGGCTTAAGGCTTAAGGCTTAGAATTTAAGGCTTTGCGCTTAAGGATTAAAGATCAAGGCATAGGGCTTTGGGCTTACGGATTAGAGATGAGGGCTTAGGGCTTTGGGTTTTGGACTATGGTCAAAAGCATAGGGCTAAGGGCTTTCACGTTTAGGCTATGGTTAAGGGCTTTTAACTTTTGGCTTAGGGGATTAGGATTATGGCAATGGGGTAAAGTCTTAGGGCTTAGGGCTTTAATCTTAGGGCTTAGGACTCATGGTGACATGTTTAACTAGGGGAAAATAGGAAGAAGGAAGAAAATAAGGGATGAGGTTCTCGGAAAAGAGGGAAACCGAGAAGGAGGGTTTGGAGGCTGTTTTGTGGAGGTGGCTTTTGATTGGAAAAATGAAAACATTCGCTGATATTTGAAAGGGTTAACAGTGAGTGGAATAATAAGGTGCTGTCCAAATTTGGAAGAGAGCACTTCACAGGAGAAGAAAATATGTGAAACGGAACAGAGGAAGCTCGAAAAAGCTACCCATGTAAGTTACCCGGTATGTTGGCCGGAAAAGGGGAATGAAAACATGATGGATTGACATGCCATGGGATGCCCTGCATGGAGACACACCTCAAGGAGCAATCACCCGAGCTCGAGCCAAGAATTTTTCTAATCAATTTGTCTTTTTTGTAGGAAATGTTGAATGCGGAATAACTATGGAGGAACCAGCCTTGAAAGACTTGGAGCAGCCAAAACATCTTCTCACTTCGAGCTTGGAACACCTCGAAAGAAAATGCAAAGATGAGGAAAGGGAGGAAGGAAACCCTGGTACATGTCGGGTCTAGGTCGGGCCCCATGGAGCATGCCGCCAACCCGACCGGACTTCCCTTTTTCTAGCTTTATTTATCTCCTTTTAAATTTGAAAAAAAAAATTTATTTAGGGTTTTGTTGGTTTTGCATGGGTTTGGTGTGGATTTCATGGGTTTTGAGTGGGTTTTAGCTTTTGGCATGGATTTGTAATTTTGGGAGTTTTGGTTGGTAGTCGATGGAAGGGGATCCAAATTTGGGGACCACTTCCCCTTTGTCTCCTCCAAATCAGGTATATGTTGGGTGGTCCTTTCCCACATTTCTTATTGTGCCACACCAAATCGGGTAAGCACTTGTCTGCCATCCGATTAGGGCTCTCTTCTATCATGTGAAGGAGATTAAAACTCCCTCATCACCAAGCTTGGTAGTCAGTTGAAATATGAATACAAAAGTGCTTTGCATTTTCTCATTGGCTGTGTTTTTTCCAGCAACCAAGACTCGGCTCTCCGATGGGTAATATCTGGCAACATCCGAGAGGTTCTCCAAGGTTTTGGCTTCCCTTCCGAGCTAGGGTAAGCTAGGTCATGCTACACGTCTTCAGCCACTCTCTCGTGGTCTTAGGGTAAACATGTAATCCCCATTAGCTCATCTCCATCTCTTGTGACTTTACATTTTCTAACCAACCCCCATTTCTTCTCCGATAACCACCATGACACGCTTGAAGTATGGGGGCAAGCGATTTGAGCTAATCGGGTATAAAACAGAAATAGAATACTTACCGAAAATGGGTGAATTTTAGAGAGATGGATATCGAGTTGCAAACTGAGTTAACATCTGATATTTTGAGGGATGTTGGATAAAGGAATGGAGAGCTTAACCTCAAAATTTGAGATACAAAGCTTAAGGGAATCAGAAGTTATGTAGGTGAGAGTATGGGGTATTTTTGGTAAGAGAGAGAAAACAGAACAGGGCTGAAAATGGATGAACTTTGAAATGATGATTTTCAGGTCGCCTATGGAGTTTGCTACTGAAATTTTGAGGAATGTTTATGGGATGGGTGGAGAGTTTAAAATCAAAATTTGAGCTTAAAAAAATCAAGGAAATAAAAGTTATACAGATGAAGGCGTCGGGTGCTCAAACAGAATGTTTGAAATAGGAAATGGTGGTGTTTCGGAAAATGTAAGAAAACAAAGATGGAGAAGAGCCAATGGGAAATTACACGCTTACCCTAATGTCAACTTTGGATTGGATGAATACGTGTAGCAAGGCCTAGCTCACCCTTGGCTCAAAGGAAAGCAAAAACCAAAGGAAACCCTCAAAATGTCGCCGGATATTACTCACCGGAGAAACAACAAGTCTTAGGATAAAATCACCAAGGAAGAGATGCACAAAGCAATCTGAATTTTCTCAAGTCCAAAAGTACCACAAAGAGGTGCCAAGGGTTGTATTTATAGAACCCCAAAGATTTTACCCTCATTTTTGGAGGTTAAGATTTTCTCTCATTCACAAAAAACCCCTCCGAATCTCGGTTGCAAACTCCATATGCAACCCAAGAACTCCCTTTCTTAATATCACCCTAACATCCACAAGAGTGTCTGGAGTGTTGCAGCATGGCCTTACTTCTCTAGCTCGGAAGAGAAGCCAACAATCAAAGGAAATCTTCTCTGAAACTGGATGTGACTCACCAGAATGGAGGAGAGTTTCGTGGGAGCTAGGGAGAATTAGGGGAATTCTAAGAAAACTCAAGTTTCTAATATCCAAAAGCTGCAGACAAAAGTTCTAGGAGAGGGTTTATAGTACTTCCCAAAAAGAAGAGAGAACATGCCATGGTTGAGTCAGCAAACCCTAACAAAAAATGGCATATAAATGATCCTAAAAAATAAATAAAAATCAATCCTCGATGCCTTAAACTAACCCCACAAGATCACAAAAGCATCTGGGACCACTTTTACATGGGAGAGAGAGGTAAGAAATTAGCCCTTGCATGAGACCCATGAAACCCATGCAAAAACCTACTAAAAACCCACAAAAACTACTCCATACCCATGCAATACCCAGCAAAATACCCATGTCACACCCATCAAAACCCATGCAAGAATTATTCAGCTATGAAATAAAGCTAAACCTTGAGTAAAGTTTTTATAAAAATGAACTTGCATGTGCCATGCAAGGTTTAAGTGTCGGGTGGCTCGTTTGGCTCAAATCCTTCAAATCAGCCCAATGAGTCTTCTCGGCTGCAAAGCTTTATGTCTCCTTCATGATCTATCCATAGGATGGATCCATAGGCTGATCCCGATCCTTGGAAGATGATTCCATCAATGCAACGCCTCGTACAAATTTTCCTACAAAATGAGCAAACTTGTTAGATAAAAATTTGGCTCGACTCGGGCTCGGGTGATGGCTCCTTGAGGCAACGTATCCCGTGGCATGTCACATGGCTTAGGGCTTTGCCCTCAAGGGTTAAGGCAAAGGGCTTTAGACTTTCTTCTTGGGGATTAGGGCTTCCAAATTAGCGCTTACAACTAAGAGCTTATGTCTTAGGGTCTGGGCTTAGGGATTTTATCTTAGGCTTTGGGCGTTCGGCTTGGGTGTTGGGCTTTGGGCTTTGGGCTTAGAGCTTGAGGCTTTCATATCGGCGCTTAGGGCTTTAATTTTTTTACTTAAAGTTTAAGGCTTTGGCCTAAGGGCTTGTGGCTTGAGGCTTAGGGCTTAGAGCTTTTGGCTTAATTCTTATGGCTTAGAATTGAGGGCTTTGGGTTTTGGCCTTTGAGAAAATGGGCTTGGCCTTATTTGTTAGGGCTTTGGCTTAACGTTTAGGGCTTTGGGCTCTGGCCTTAGGGCATATGTCGTTTGACTTAAAGGTTAGGGCTTAGGGCTTAGGCTTTAAGGCTTTAGGCTTAAGGTTTAGGGCTTCAGGTTTAAGGCTTAGGACTTTTGGCTTAGGGCATACAACGTAAGGCATAGGGCATAGTGCTTAGGGCTTATGGTGTAAGGCTTAGAGCTTAAGGCTTTAGTCTGAGTGGATATGGCTTTGGGCATAGGACTTGGTGATTTGCGCTTATAGCTTAGTATTAGCCCTTTCGGTTAAGGGCTTAGGGTTTTAGGCTTAGTTCTTAGGTCTTGGGTCTTAGGGCTTTAAGATTAGACATTACGGCTCAGAGCTTATGGCTTCCATCATTGTGCTTAAGGATTTTATCTTAGGGCTTTGGGCTTTAGGCTTTTGGCTTGGGGATTAGGGCTTTGGTTTTTGGGCTTAGGGCATGCAAGTTAGGGTTTAAAGATTAGGTATTAGGGCTTAGGACCTAAGACCATAGCCTTAATCCCTAAGCTCTACACCCTAATCTCAAATCCTTAAACCCTAAGCCTAATGCCTTAAGTGGTAAGTTCCAATCCTTAAGACTTGACACCTAATTCCAAAGAGCCAATACGAAAATCCTAAGCCCTAATCCCAAAGCTATAACCCCTAAGCCAAAAGAAAGCCCTCATCCCAGAACTCTAATACTGAAGCCCTAACCCATATGCCCAAGCATAAAGCACTATTATTTATCCTTTAGGGCTTAAGCCTGAATGAAGCCTTAAACCCAATAGCCTAATACCCAAAGCCCTAAACCTTAAGCCCTAAGCCAAAAGCCCAATGCTTATCCCTTAGGCCTAAGCCTTAAGCCATAAGCCTTAAGGCTTAAGCTTAAAGGCCTCACCTCTTAGCCAAAAGCCGAAAGCCCTAATCTCTAAGCCCGAAGCCTAAAGCTTTAAGCCTTAAGCCCTAAACCCTAAGAACAAAGCACTAAGTTGTATGCCATAAGCCCTAAAGCTTAACACCTAAGGCTAAAGCTCCAATTCCAAAGCAAAAATCCTGAAGCCCTAAGCCCACACTAAATTCATATCCCCTAAGCCCTATGTCTTAAGCTCTAAGCTAAAGCCCTAGGTCCTAAGCCTTAACTAAAGCCCTAGGTCCTAAGCCCTAGGTCCTAAACCCTAAGCTTTAAGCCAAAATCCTACCCCCTAAGCCCTAAGCCCAAAGTGTATAGCTCTTATCTTTTACCTAAACCCTATGCCCTAAGCCTTACACAAAAAGAAAAAGGCTGAAAGCAAGATTAAAAAAGTCCTAAATCGTAAGCCTTAAGCCAAAAATCCAAAGCCCAAAAAAAGGAAAAATCCCCTAGCCCCCAGCCCCCAGCCATAAGCCCTAAGCTCTAAGCCTTAAGCCTTTAACCCAAAGCACTAACCCCTAGACCCTAATCCTTAAGATTAAATCCATAAATCATAAGCCCTAATCGCAACACCCCTAGCCCTAAGCCTAAAGTCAAAAGCCTTGATTCCAATTCTCACAGCCCAAGGTTTAAAGATGAATCTAAAAGCCATAAGCTCTAAGCCCAAAGCTAATATCCCAAACCCCTAAGCCTCCAGCACTAGGCCTAATGCTCTAATCCATAAGCATTGAGCCCTAAACGGAAAACACTAATCCCTAAGCCCTAAAATCTAACTTCTAAGCACTAAATCGAAAGCCTTAATCCCAAAGCCCTAAGCCTTAAGCCCGAAGTGAAAAAACCCAAGACCAAAGCCTTAAGGACTAAGCCATAAGCCTTAAGCCCTAAGCCCAAAGCCTTAACACCTCAACACAAAGTCTTTATCCCAAAGCCCTAAGCCCAAATTCTGAAGCCCTGACCCCTAGCTAAAAGACTAAAGCCCTATGCCATAAGCTCGAAGCCCTAAGACCTAAGCCTTAAGACCAAGGCCTAAAGCCAAAACTACAATCCCTAAACTCTAACCCTTAAGCACAAAGCCCTACGTTTTAAGCCCTAAGTGATTGAGTCAAACCCCAAAGCCTTTATTTCTTAGGCCTAAGCACTAAGTTGTAAGCCCAAAGCTGTAAGCCTTAAGACTAAAGGCCAAAGCCAAAGCCCTAAGCCCTAAGCACAAAGCCTTAATTCTGAAAGCTCTATGCCCTAAGCCGCAAGCCCTATGCCCTAAGCCGAAAGCCCTAAGCCCTAAGCCCCAAGCCATAACACTTAAGCCCTAAGGTATATGCCTTCACGCATAACCCTAAAGCCCCAAGCTCAAGGCATAAAGCCCAAGCCCAAAGCCCAAAGCACCAAGACTTAAGCACTAAGCCTTAAGCCTTAAATGCTAAGCCAAAATCCCTAAAGCCTAAGCTGAAAGCCCTAATCCCAAAAACCTAATCCTGAAGCCCTAACCGATATGCCTAAGCCTAAAAACCTATCCTCTATGCCTAAAGTCGTCATCCCAAAGCCCTAAGCCATAAACTCTAAGCCTTAAACCCAAAGCCCTAAGCCCCAATCCCTAAGGCGTAAGCTATAAGCCATAAGCCATAACAAATAAGTCTGAAGCCCTTATGCTTAAACCCTAAGCCTAAATCCTGATGCCCTAAGACCTCAGCTCAAAGATCAAAGCCCTATGCCCTATGCCCTTAGACCCAAGCCCTAAGCAATAAACACAAATAACTAATACCAAAGCCTTCAGCCCTAGGCCCTAAGCCCTAAGCCCTATGGTCAAAGTCCAAAAACATATGTCATGAGCACTAAGTTTAAATCCCAAAGCCCAAAGTGAAAATCCCAAGACCAATGATTTAAGAACTAAGCACTAAACCTTAAGCCCTAAGCGCAAAGACCTAAATCTAATCCCTAAGTAGTAATATGTAAGATCTAAGGCCTAACATGTAGGCACAAGCCCTAATTCTAAATCCCAAGCGCTAAGCTCTAGACTCAAAGACCAAAGCCTATACCCTAAGCCCTAAGTCTTAAGACAAAAGTTCTAAGGCCAAAGTTTTAAGCCCCAAACTCTAACCCCCAACCCCGTGCCATAAGCCCTAAGCCCTATGCTCTAAGCCTTTAGCCATAAACCTAAAGCACTAACCCCGAAGCTCTAAGTCCTTAGACCATAGCCCTAAGCACTAAGACCTAATCAGAAAGCTCAAAGCCCTAAGTCCAAATCTCAAAGGCTCAAGCCCTAAGTCGAAACCCTAAAGCCCAAGGCTCAAAGCCAAATCCCAAAGCCCTAAGCCCTAAGCCCGAAGCCCTACTCCCAAAGCCCTAAGTGCAAAGCCCAAAGCCCAATGCCTTAAGTCAACGACAAAGATCCCAAAGCCTGAAGCCTAAGCCGTAAGCCCTACGCCTTAACCCCTAAGACCAAAGAACTAAGCCCTAAGCTCAAAGACCTATGCCCTAAGCCTTAAGCTCTAAGCCCTAAGTCGTAAGCATTAAGCCCTATGTGCAGAACCCTAAGCCTTAAGCCCAAAAACAAAAGCCGAAAGAACTAAGCCCTAAGCCTTAAGCCCAAAGCCAAAAAACCAATGCTCAAAGCCCAAACCCCTAAGCCCTAATACCTAAGCGTCAAGACCAAAGCCCTGATCCCGGTGCTCTAAGGTGTAATTTCCTAACTCCTAAGCCCAAAGCCCAAAGCACTATACACTAATCCCTAGTCAAAAGCCATAAGCTTTTAGACTTAAGTCCTTAGCCATAAACCCACAGTGCTAATCCCAAAGCCCTTAGTAATAAGCCCTAATTCCAAAAATATATATCTTAAGCCCTAAGCCCAAAGCCTAAAGCCCAAATCCTTAAGCCCTAAACCTTAAACCCTAAGCCAAAATCCATAAACCCTAAGCCCAAAGTTATAAGCCCTAAGCCAAAAGCGTTAAGAACTTATCCCTAAGCCTTATGCCCAAAGCCTCAAGCCCTAAACATTAGAAAAAATCCCTAGGCCATAAGATCTAAGGCATAACAGCTAAGCCTAAAGCCCTAACCAAAAATCCCGAAGCCAAAAGCCCTACGCCCTCAGCTCCTAATCCTTAAGAAAAAAGTCCAAAAGCCAAACAAAACACCCTAAACCCTAAGCCTTAAGTACAAAGCCCTACATTTTAAGCCCTAGTGCCAAAACCCTTATTTCTCAGGCCTAAGCCCAAAGCCTTAAGCCTTAAGCCTTTGCCCAAGACCCTAAGCCCAAAGCTCATAGCCATAAGCCCAAAGCCTTAAGTCTTACGCCCTAACGCCTAAGACTTCAGCACTAAGCCCAAAGCCTTAAGTCTTACGCCCTAAGGCCTAAGTCTTCAGCATTAAGCCGTAAGTCTGAACACAAAAGCTTAAATTCGAAAGCCTAAAGCCTAAAACAATAAGCCTTAACCTTAAACCCTAAGCCCAAAACAATATATCCTAGAGCCCAAATCCCAAAGCCAAAAGCCTTAATTCCCATCCAAAAGTTTAAAGGTCAAAGCGAAAAGCCCAAAGCCTAATGACCTAAGCCTTAATCCTAAAGACCTAAGCCTTAATCCTAAAGACCTGATGTGCCCGGGAACCGCCATCAACCGGAGGGCGCGACCACCCGAAGCCAATTATCTAACATGTTTGCTAATTTTGCAGGATATTCATCGCCACTAAAGGGCCTCCTAGACATGCCCTCCTCTCTTGATAAAGAACTTCCCAAGCATTGCATACATTGGGAGATTGAAGAGGTGAACTTAGAGTCCAAAGTTCATAGCCTATCTTACCGGGATGACCAAGCCGAGTCACGACCACCGTCGGCCTTAAGTGAAGTGGAGGTCAATTGCACAATATCCACTTTGGGAGAGGAAGCTATCCAAGAAGAGTCCTCCACTAAAGGTTTAAATAACCAAGGATGAACAACCATCAATGTGCCAACCATGGAAGACCGAGAAGTCCCTTGCCACTTGATCACTTGGAGAAGCCGAGACAAAGACCAATCAACAACTCACGTGGAACTCCAAGTTATTCATAAAGAAGATGATCCATTCATGCAGCAAGGACAAGGACAAGTCTAAGGATGGGAGAGCATGGGAGAAGTCCTCGGTTTATTTATTTTTTTGACAACTGGTAGTATAATATCTTGCATGGTTCACGTGAAAACCATGCAAGCTCCTTACTTTTTTTTTTGTTGTAAGTTAATTATGTGGCTGCAAGTGGGAGATCCTTAGGAAGCCTTAGGGGATGGGTTTTACCTTCCCTTAGTGACCATCACTCTTGTTGGTGATGAAAGTCAAGGGTGGGCCCCATTTACCATACCTTGTTGTTGGTGTAGCACTTAGGATTATAGGTGATAATTATATGCCTTTTGTAGCTCGTCGGAAGGAGGGTTTTTACCCTTCCTTTGTCAGCATTTACAGATTAGAAAATGTTGAAGCTTGAAGCTCTCCCATTTTCTCTCACGGCAAAGCAATTCAAAGGTGAGTAATATCCTTTGATTTTTGGTTTGTAACGGTGTTGGTGTCTTAGCTAGAGTCACTAAGCCTTATTCCAACCTCCCTTCCTCACTTGTTTAGGATCAAAGGTGAGTTTGGAAACTCCAATAGCTCTCATCCCGTTGTTGTTTGCAATTGTGATTGTTTGAGTGTTGTTTGCTGCCCTTGTCATCTACCCGAGTGGTTTTAGTGCAACAAAAGTCCACTCCGTGTCATTTTCTGTTTCCCGTGAACAAAAGCCCTAAAGTTTTGGCTGTGAGTTCCACTTTCCTGTACTGAAACATCTGTTCTTCTATCTTTATCCACAAGCCCTCCCCATCGAAGGTTTGCATGTGTTTTCCACTGCCTCCTACCCGAATTCCTGAAATCTGGTAATTATGTCCATCAATTTTCAATCCTTCATATCTTTTAATCTACCCTTGCCTTTTCCCTCAAACCACTTGCATTTTCTTCCCCTTTCATTGGAGTTAGGTTTTGCAAATTTCCACCTTCCCAGATTGCCTGCATTGGAAGTTGTGCAGAAGTCTTTCCATATCCACAACACTGTTTTCTTGTTTGTGTCTGTTTTGTACACCCAAAAGTATCCCCGTGCCATTTTAATATTCCCATGTGCACTGCCCTGAAAATGTGCCCAAACTTAGTCGACTACCTAAAGACTAAGTCTTCCACTTTCTAGTCCAAGTCCCTATATGAATTTGGAGTTCTCCTTGCTCCAATCCGTTGTTGCTGCCTAACCTCTCTCTCTCAGCAGATTGTTGCCAACTTCTCTCTTCCCGACACCTCCGCATCTCGGAGCATGTCAAGACCTAACCCCAGAGCTCAAAGCCTAAAGCCAAATGGCCAAAGCAAAAAGTCGAAAGTCGAAAGCCTTAACTCTAAGCCGTAAGACCTACACATAAGACATAGACCAAAGCACTAAGCCCTAAGCCCTAAGCCCCAAGACATGTGTAGTAAGCCATAAGCTCTAAGCCCAAAGCCTAAAGCCCTAACCCTTAAGCCCTAAGCCCGAAGCCCTAATTCTTAAGCATTAAGCCCAAAGCCCTAATCTCAATGCCTTGAGTTCTAATCTCTAACGCTTAAGCTCAGTGCCAGAAGCCTATAGCATAGAGCCCTAAGCACTAAGCCTTAAGGCCTAACCGCAAAGACCGAACCTCTTATCTGTAAACCCTAAGCCCAAAGTCCTGAAATTGAAAACCAAATCCCTAAGCCCTAAGTCGTAAGCTTAAGCCCCAAACTCTAAGGACTAAGCTGAAAGCTCACACCAAAGCCCAAATCTCGTAAACTTAAGCTCTATTCCCAAGGACCAGAGTCTTGTCCTCTAAGCCCTAAGTCTGAAGCCCTAGGGTGTAAGCCCAAAGTCCTAATGCCAAAAACCCTAGGCCCTAAGTTGAAAGCCGAAAGTCCTAAGCCCAAAGCCCTAAGCTGAAAGCCGTAATCCAAAAACCCTAATTTTAAAGACCTAATCACTATACCTAAGCCTAAAGACCTATCATTTAAGCCTTAAGTTGTATGCCGAAAGCTCTACACTGTAAACCCTAGGCCTTAAACTGAAAGCCCTAAGGCAAAAGCCCAAAGCCTTTATCCCTTTTAACTAAGCCCTAAGCCCTAAGACATAAGGCTTAAGTCCTAAACCCTAAACCTTAAGCCCAAATCCTCCACCCTTAGCCTAAAGAGCAAAGCTCAAAGCCTGAACCCCAAAGCAAAAAGCATTTATCCTTATCCAAAATTTTAAAGGTCAAAGCCAAATTCTAGAACCTAATGCCCAAAGCCCAAAGCCCAAAGGCCTAAACCCTTAGATCTAAGCTCGAATTCCTAAGCACTAAGCTAAAAGCCCTAATCCCAATGCCCTAAGTGATAAATTCCAGCCCTAGCCCAAGACACAATAGCCTAAAGCCTAAAGCCCAATATATAGTAGCCAAAAGCCTAAAGACCAAAGACCTAAGCCCTAATCCTTAAGCGGAAAGGCCTAACCTCTTAGCCTAAAGCACTAAGCCAAAATCCCTAAGCCCTAAGCCCTAAGCCCTAAGCCCAAAGCTCAAATCCCATAACCCTAAGCCCTATTCCCAATGACCAAAGTCCTATCCCCTGCCCTAAGGTCAAAGCCCAAAGTCGTAAGGCCTATGCCCTAGGCCCAAAGCCCTTACCTTGTTTGCCTAGACCCCAAGCCCTAAGTCAAAAGCCCTAAGCCAAGCAAAAACCAAAAGGCTCAAAGCCAAATCCTAAAGCCCTAATCCAGAAAACCTTAGGCAAAAAACCCTAAGCCAAAAGCACAAACGCTTAAGCCCTCATCCCCCAGCCCTAAGCTCCAAGTCATAAGCCCAAAGCCAAAAGCCTAAATCCATTAGCAAAAAGTTGAAAGCCCAAGGCTTAAAGTGAATTCCCAAAGCTTGAAGCCTAAAACCCTAGGGCCAAAGCCAAAAAACCAAAATCCCTAAGCCTCCAGCCCCAAACCCTAAGCCCTGAGTTTTAAGCTTTAGGCCTTAAGCCCTAAGCCTAATGGCACGAAATGGAGGGGGTTTAGATTTAGAAAGTGGGAGAATCAGGTTAGGTTAAATGGAAAAATGATAATCCGATAATTCCAGAATTGGGACTAGAATTTGGACGGCGATAACTCGGTCGGAATGAAGGAAATAGATGGATAGATAGGTCGGAATGTAATGGAATAGTAACGGTGGTCGGGAGGTGGCTGGAAATGCTGGACAACAGAGGAGATGAAATTGCAAACGAAATCAACGATGAAAGAAGCAGCTTATGGACTTCAAGCTCACTCTACATCCTTGAAGAAGGCTGGAGACTTTGAAGCAAGAAGAGATCTCCAGCTCTGAGGGAGAAATCTTGAAGGGAACCCACGATGGCCAGAGAACTTCCAGCTGCTGGGGGAAATTGGAAAATGCCCGAGAAGGGAGAGCTAAAAAGCTTCTTTAATTCAAATTCCAAATTATCCTTACAATCACGCGATGTGGGAGGTTTTATCTACTGAGAAGAGTGGGAAAAAGTGAGGGAAAATTGAGGGCCAAAGGCATGCAACTTGCATGCTGGAAATTGAAATAAAGGAGGGAAAATTGGACCAATGAGATTGCAAGAATGTAAACGCCACGTGATCGCAGTAAATACTAAAACGTCCATCTTCATTTGGAAGTTTTAATACTGGGGCTGTGTTCATTTTATCTTTTAATACCTGAAAACTTTGTTCACAATCAAATGACCACCAGAATTTCATGTTGTTCTTGGTTAATCGAGTTAAAGACATAGCAATTTTTGAAAATCCTTCAATGAATTTTCGATAATAGCCTGTAAGTCCAAGAAAAATCCTTACATCTCTCACATTCCTTGGCTGTGGCCAATCTTTGATTGTTTGAATCTTTGCTGGATCCACGGATATACCATCTTCGTTGATAACATGGCCGAGAAAATTCACTCGATCTAGCCAAAATTCACATTTAGAAAATTTTGCATATCACTTGTGTTGCCTTAATTTATCTAAAATAATCTCCAAATGCTTCTCATGTTCTTCTTTGCTTCTAGAATAGATAAGGATATCATCGATAAAGATGATTACAAATCTGTCTAAATATTCTCGAAACACTCTATTCATTAAGTCCATAAATGCTGCAGGCGCATTTGTTAATCCAAAGGACATTACCAAAAACTCATAATGTCCATACCTTGTACGAAATGCTATCTTTGGAATATCTTCAGACTTCACTTTAACCTGATAATAACCCAAACGTAAGTCTATCTTTGAGAAAACTCGTGCATCAATGAGTTGATTGAATAAATCATCTATTCGTGGTAGAGGATACTTATTTTTTACCATCAACTTATTCAACTCTCTGTAATCGATGGACATTCTCATTGTTCCATCTTTCTTCTTTACAAATAATACTGGAGCTCACCAAGGGGAAAAGCTTGGCTGAATGAACCCCTTCCTCATCAATTCTTCCAATTGACTTTTTAGCTCCTTCAATTCAGCTGGGGCCATCCTATATGGGTTTTTAGATACCGGTTCTGTGCCAGGGTATACATCAATTACAAATTCAATCTCCAGGTCGGGTGGCAAACAAGGAAGATCATCTAGAAAAATTTCTGTAAAATTTTACACTACCTGGATCTCCTTCAGTTTGATACTTGGTTGTTTTTTAGTATCAATAATGCTTGCCAAGAATCCTTCACACCCGCTTTTCAGTAATTGTTGAGCATTAAGAGCTGATATAATCGGCATTTTCTTTGCACACTTAACTACTTGAAAAGAACAATTTTTTTCATTCGGAGGATGAAAATAAACAATCTTGGTCCTACAATTAATTGTTGCATAATGTCGATGCAGCCAGTCCATTCCTAGAATTGCATCATAACCCTTCATTTTCATGACTATGAAATCAGCATATAGTATCCTATCATCTATCTTAACTATGCACTCTCGTAACACTTGGCTTAAATGTAAATGCTCACCCGAAGGTAGCATCACATTATACTCATACTCTGCCTTTTGAGGGTAGCAATTAAGCATACATATAAACTCAAGTGAGATAAATGAATGAGTTGCACCTGAATCAATCAATGTATAAGAAGGTATATCCATAATATAAATGGTACCTGACACCACTGCAGATTCATTTTCCTCTTCTGGTTCTATCATTGCAAAAACAAGCGGTGTCACCTTTGATATCTCCTTTTCCAGCATCGGCCAAAACTTGGAGATGTGCCCTGGTTGCTTGCATTTATAACATTATCCAGTGCCTTTCAATCATTCTCCTGAATGTAGTCTTTTACATTTTGGGCATTGTGGTGATTGAGAAGACTTCTGAATTTTATTTTCTCTGCCTTGGTTTTGTAATTCTTCTCCTTGTCTTTTACCTTTCGTTGCAGTCTGTCATCTCTTATCTCTAGATGACTGCCCTTCAGTGTAAAATTTCTGAACATTCTCTCGATGTTGTTGAAATTTAACCTCAGCTTCTTCTACTTCGAATGCTTTAGTTACCACAGATGAGTACGGTAATTCATGCGTACCTGAAATTTTTACACCCCTATAAATTTCAGCTTTCAGGCCTTGGGTGAATTGATGCACTTTGTGCTAATTGTTGCTAACTAAATTGCTAGCAAAACAAGCCAGGGATTCAAATTTCCATACATATTCAGCCACACTTCCGGTTTGACGTAGTTGTACAAACTCCACTAGTTTACTTGTTTTGACTGCTCGACTAAAATACTTCTCGTAAAACACTTCTTTGAACTGCTGCCACATTATGGTTCCAACATTATTGGTGGCCTTCACAGTGTCCCACCAATATCGTGCATCTTTGGCTAACATATATGCTGCACAATTAACTCTTTCCCGATCTTCAATTTTAGCATAATCAAACATATCTTCAAGTGTACGAACCCACTCTTCAGCATATGCTGGGTCCGATGATTGCCCGTCAAAACTTGGAGGGTGCAGGCGGCGAAACCTTTCATAGCTAAGATCTCCCATCCCAACCACGCGGGGATTTGATTGTTCTTCTCGAGCCATTAATCTTTCCAATTGTTGAAATTGGCGATCAACGATATCTGACAGCCGATTAACAACCTCATCTCTTGCAGGATTTCCTTTTACCATTTAAGGCATACATGAAAACTAAAGTTACTTAAAACATATTTACAACATGTTACGTTTCTTAAACTATTTACAAGTTATATGTACAAAGTTAAAAACTTCTTCTCCTAACCATTATCTACGATTCTTCAAAATCCTTGCCCACAGATCAAAATCCGCTCAAACAACATCGACCATCTCCATGAACAAAGCGAATCATCTCGTACACCTCTTAGTGTACGTCTTCCTCACCTACATCATAAAACTTATCTATGAGCATAAGGCTCAGCAAGTAGTATAAATATGCATGAACATGTACATGATATGCATAAGTAAAACTTTTCTTTTCGTTTTATTCTGGGTCTTTCATTCCTTTAATTTCTATCATTCCTTATCATTAGGGCTTTCTGGCAAGGAACGAGAGACAACAAACTTGAGTCCACCTAAGGGGACAGCCAACTCAAACCTCTTCCCAATGATATTTACGTAACTTTCTTTTTCTTTATTTTATCTTTTCTTTCGTTCTGTTTCAAGCTCAACCCGAAACAACCATTTCAT
>QAOC01041913.1:5505-20988 GCA_003255005.1 Begonia fuchsioides | reverse complement strand
ACAAACAGACAAAACTGTTTTAGGCAGTACAGAAGGTATAGAAAGATCTCTGTACAACTTTCGATGTGGGTAATCTGGGATGCCAAAAATTGACAGAGAATAACTTCAATGAAAGGGGAAGAGAATGGTGGGTTTTCGGAGGCAAACTCACGACTGGATTACAAGTTATGAAAATTTGAAATCAGGTCGACATAATGGGCTTGAATTGATTAATCCACTAGAAAGGTGGAGAAAGGAACGTGCACAACTTCGAATTGAAGAAATTTGGGAGTGACATGTAAAAACAAATATTTCTAGATGTGAATGAGGAACTCACAGCCCAAATTTTAGGACATTAGCACACGGAAAAACAGAAGTTTGCACAGAGTGGACTTTTGATGCACAAATCCACTCGGTAAGGAAACCACAACAACAATAAACACCAAACAGCAAAAGATCCGAAAACAAATGGGATGGAGTGAGGGCTATGGGACTTCCAAGCTTGACTTAATCCTAATCAAGTGAGGAGGAAAGTTGGAACAAAGGCTTAGTGATCCTAGCTAAATCACCAACACCAAGACAACAAAGAAGATTGGATATTACTCACCAAAATCCCTTGAAGTCGTGAGAAAAGTGGGTTGAGAGCTTCAAAGCAACTTCAATTTTTCCAAATCTTTTCTATCTTCCAAAGATTCGAGTCGGAAACAGAATTTGATACTCCAGTGCCGTTAATTAGAAAAAAGGAAATGAGGCGACTGGTCTAATATTACAATGCAAGCACGAGAAGCATCCCCTCCATTTGTTACTCCAATATCATTTATCCTGAAAAAAAAAGAGCAACCAAAGAGTCTGTATCTCCATCGCCGCCGACCATAAAAGCTACTCCAACTCCGCTGTGAACAAAAGAAGTTACTCTGATTCCGGAGCCTGAATCATTCAGCCCACCAAGTCGATCAACGCGCTCAAGAAATGCTGCCAAAATTTAGGTACCCATTCAGGTACCCTTCATAAGAGAAACCAGGAGCACCTCAAAAGCTAGCCCCCCAAAATCAGTGCCTACCATCCCGACAGCACCAAAGACCAAAGCCGCAGCACAGACCCCGCACAGCTCTAGCGCACTAAGAGCTCTGCGATTAGGTAGCCAGTAAAGCTAGCCTTCATTTCCAAAGAAGCTCGCCTCGACTTCGAGCTACATCTCAAGAAAAGAACCTTCGCATAAGAAAAATGATTCTTATTTGATGCTAGCGCAATTAAAGAATATCCAGCGTACATAACCAAAACCATCAGAAGCCGAAACTGGGCAGTTTTCTGTGCCCAGCCGGAAGAGCTAGTTCCCACTCTGGTAAGAGAATTTTACGCTAAGTTTTCAGGTGATTTGCCGGAATCAATTATGGTTCGACATAAGATGGTACCATTTTTAGCGGAGAGCATCAATCGTAATTACAAGCTACAATCAGATACCGACGAGTTCTTCGCCCACTCGGAGAATACATCACCGGAATTACTCGCTGACGTACTCAGCACAGTGGCTCTGTCGGGAACGACTTGGCGAGTAACAAAACTAGGAGCCTTCAAAATTTCACGAGCATCTTTGAAACCAAGCGCAAAAATCTAGTACCACGCACGGGCAGCATGTCACCCGCGAGCGAGCCGTCCTCCTATTTTGCATCCTGACGGGCAAGCCTACCAACGTCGGGAGAATAATCTATCGGAGCATCTGAGCCAACGCCAAGAAGAAGGGGAGTCAATTCCTTTTCCCTTCACTAATTTTTGATCTCTGTATTGGTTCGGTAGTTCAAGTCCTGGATACAGAGGGAAAGCTCCAGCACAAATGTACAATCACTCCCTTTACTATTGCCCGAATTTCACAGGAGAATGATAGAGATCAAGAAGAAGAAAGTGCATCAACCCCCAAATGCTGCACGTCGTGCTGGAGCATCGCCAATAGCCCAGTTTCCCGATAGAGTTTCTGCGAGTCTGAAGCTCATAGAAACTCATCTGAGCCATATAGAAATTCAGCAACACTTCATGCTGAATATTTTGGAGAAACTAAAAGCCCACCTACTACCGAATCAAGCCGCACAAAGTAGCCCAACCGATAGAGAAACCGAAAGATATTCATAGGAGAGTTTACTTCTAACCCTTTTTGCTCTTCTATTTTTTGTGATTTCGGTTCACTATTACTGTTGTGGGTTTGACAATGAGGGCAGTGTCGAATTTAAGTTTGGGGATGGGGGTGTACCGAAATAAAAAATATATATAATGAATAGTTCCCTTAATCCGAATACCCGAGAATGCTTGCAATCATATAGTTTAATGATGAAACTTATTTTCCTAATTTATCTAACCCTTGACGGATGTTACTTATTAATGACAATTCAAGTCTAATTAATTTAGGAGACACTTCAACATAGTAGATCCTCTTTACACGAAATTATTACTTTGAACATCATCTTTCCCGATTTTTCTAAGAGTTATCATGTTCTGTTTAAATTTGATATTTTTGAAACTTAGCTCGAATAAATGCTTGAGACAAACATATTTTTTAGGTGAAGTGTGACATGGTGACAAGTTTGGGGAAGAGAAAAAGAAAAAAATGAGGCATGTGAAAAAAAAGAGTCCGAAAATAAGGACAATCACAACATTCGTAGTTCACCGGGACTTAGTGAATGATCGGTGGATAATCGGTGTGTGAAAATATCACTCTTCGGGACTTCGTGGATGATCGTTGAGTGACACTTCATCGGGACATCGTGGATGAACGGTGAAGTGTATTTGCATTTTTCCAATCCACTTTCAAATCTCGAGTGAGCCTTTCGGATACTCGATGGGTGAGATAAAAAATAAATAAATAAAAGGAACAATGGGAGGAATTCCGTTGCGGTTAAATGGGCTACCCGTTTAAAATACCACCTCGGCTGAATCAAGAATTAAAAATTATATAAAGGGTGGTATGATAACGTAATTAGCTTATTTACAAAAGCCTACAAAAATTCTTCATCACTCTTGAAGTCATGAAGCTCGGATCTTGCTTAATTTGTACGTGGAATGTATGAATTTGAACGACGTTTAAAGAATTAAGGATTTTAGCATTATAAGATGAAACTTATGATTTTTGGGAAGGTTAATGTTCATAGTAATAAGTGTACACACTCACTTTGGGGGAGATTCTATCGAGAAGTTATCTGAAGTTAAGAGTAGTTGGAAAATCATGCATTTGTGATTATTTGTCTCGAGTTAGGTCTTTTGTGGAAAAATATAAAAATTGTTATGATTGTTTATTGACATTACTCGAGGACGAGCAATAGCTTAAGTTTGGGGATGTGTTAAGTTTCAAAAAAACTTAATATTCACGAGGTTTTAGTGGTCAAATTTCTAGGAATCAATAATGATTTAACTGAAATAATCAGATTTTTAGGGATAATGCTGCAGCGATTTCACAACATCAGTGACACTGTTTTTACGTGATTTTGCCCGATATTTCGTATATTTTTATTATCACGAGATTTTTGTTTCCATGCAATTGCAGAAGATTAATGTAGATAAAGGCTGGAAGAATCACGAAAAAGAAGGAAGAATCAATTCAAATTCAAATTTAGAAACAAGAAAATCTTTGAAGATTTGGAAATCTTTCCTAATCTCAACCTCTTTCCAAACCAATCAAGATCTTTCTCCAAATCGAAACAGCTTCTCAAATCTGCTCGAGCTGCACATAGTCTACATAAAGGAACGAGAATACCACAGATTGGGCGTGCTAGAATTGGAGAACAAGATTCATGATCAAGCTTCGGGCGTAAATCCGAAGCAAAGGTTCACGGCGTGCTAATTTTAGCTAGGAGCTGCACGTAGTCTAATTTTAGCATTAAAATCAGGGTTTTTCATATATTGATTTGCTTAATGAAATTGCATGCTATTTTTTAGAACTCGTTTTAATAAGAGCTTATATATCTTTGCTTTGCTGTGATTATTTCTCGAGCAATCCCGACAATACACCATTGCGCGATTGCTAAGTGCTATTTACGAAATTATTGCTTTGCATTGATATTATTTAGGGCAACACGACAATACACCCTTGCAAGTTGCTAAGACGTGTATTAAAACCATTAGGTGGTTAAATCGAGTGACACAGTTTAGCTAGGAGTGTTTTCATCATGTTCATTACAACCTAGTGTGTTCAAATCAAACTTGTTCTTAAACTCAACCATAGAGGCAATACCAGCCTCGATTTATAAGTGTTCGGACCAGAACTAAACTGATGTTGTGACTAATGCTGCAGTACTCACCGAAGACAGTTCAAGTAAATCAATTTACGGAAAGTCCTAGTCGAGATTCTTACGAATTCTCAATTCGACCACCAACTTTAATTTTCTATTTTATTTATGATATTAGTTAGACACTTTAATTAATTGTTTAATCTAAGAGTAGAAGATAAATATAAAAATCAAACATTTAATGCTATTCTTTATTCTTTCTAATACTTTGCAATTTATTCTTTAAATTAGAAATTTGACTTGTATTCGTGGGATCAATATTTTTATTACTACGTTGCGACACGTGCACTTATGTTTTAGCGATTACATTTCGTGCCAACAAGACATTTCTCCTCAGTGATTCGATTCTAAATGGTGATCATTAAAGGTTTAGAATGTTTTTGATAACGGCTTATGATTTCATCTTACTCTCTTTACATTTATTTTCAAGTTTTTTTTGTTTGTGGGTTCAATAGGATGAGCTTTCTACTATTCCAAGGCCAGAAAGAGTCTCTTCTTGGGAGACAGAACATTTTGTGCCGCCTGCTACTTCAAATTTTAGCAAACCTGTGACGAAAAGTAAAAGGGTCCGACCAGTTGAGAAGCTATCCTCGGGTGAGGCAGATGATGATCATTTTGGCTTGTCCAACGTTTGTTTTGTTTTTAAGTTTCTGATTTTTATTAATCAGTTTTTGAGTGCAGAATTAACTTCTGGATCTCATGCTTGGCCATTTTGGTATTGATTTGTTGAAGAAATCGAAGGCACCTCAAACATGGAGAAACCTCAACCAAGCAAGCAAGGAACAATTCGATGTGCAGAATTCGGACCAAGGAATAGTTTTTACAAGTTTTATTCGAGTAATTCCATTAACATTGCCATGTTTTTATAGAAAAATGAATGTTGTTTTTGTTAAAAAAAAGGTTCAAATGCAAGGCTACGTGGTTGGTTGCGCTGTCAACTTAGCATCTGTGTCTAGATTGTGGAGACATCTCTAATTTTCTTCGAAGGTGGTTTGAAAAAGGAAGGAGATCTGGGGGAGTCGACTGGGGGGCTCTAGTCGCTCAAGTCAAGGCTAGAAGGCAACACAAGGAGTTGACTTGACCCTCAATCAGTATCTGTTTGTGAGTCATGCAACCTGCCCAATTACAAAAAATAAATAAATCCCCTTGCTTGAGTACAAAAATTAAATAAATCAATGACAGGTGATTAATTAGATTTTTATCTTATTAATGACGATTTTCATAAACCACAATTAATTTATCAAAGTCTCAAGATTTAATAACTTAATTAGATTTTTACTCTATTAATGACGATTTTCAAATAGAAATAGTAGTAACTCGACCCATACCTTATCTGAACGAGTTACAAATTGTAATCTTTAATGAATCGGGTCAAGTTAATTTGAGTGTCAACCCGATCTAACTCAGCCCATGCCTACGGTTAGAAATAGTAATAACTTATAATCTAAAGAAGGAAGATGTCGGTAGCATAGAATTGGAACACATCTTAATTTTGTTTAGTATGTTGTTACTTTCTAAAATTAAAGTTTTTAAAAATATTTAGCAAAACTAAATTGAGGAACTTGAATTTGTTGGATGGCAGAAAGGATGAGTTCGTTGAAAAAGAGTCCAAAAAAATATGGACACTGGAACTGAACCATGAAAGCGACGTCACTCTGGCATCCGATGCATCAAAACAAGGTTATTACTGTTTTAGACACAGAAGATCCAGTTCGTGATGTCGGTATAATCGAAGCAGAACATGCTAGCTCAAGCAAAAACGCTTAAAATGGAGACGACGGAGGTTTTGGTAATCTTGAGTTGTTTTGCAAAACCGCTTTTGGAAGATCACATCATGCGATTCCAGTCAAGATTTTTGTGAAGAATCAGCCTCGTAGCTGGAGACGATTGCATGTTCAATAATGGAAAACACCCGCGTCTAGAATTGAGCACTTCGTTGAAAATTCAAATCTATGGTACACTCATCGATCAAAAGCAACCTCGTCGCAAATAAAAATAAATACAATCTCAAGAGTAAAGACAAGAAACAATTCATAAACGAATTTATCTTTTTTAATTACCACGTAGTTTTAAACGTAACTCGAGAATAGAATCTATACAAAGTAGACAATTGTGCGGGCAGTTCGAAAATTCTGAAGTTGCAAAAGTAGCATCTTGTTCTTTTTTATTTCAGTCAAACGTAACATCGAGTGTGAGAATGTTTAGAAAAATAGCACAAACCTTTTTTTCAAGACAATTCACATAAAACATCGATTTTTTTTCTCTCTTTTCAGAATTTTTTCAAGACAATTTTGAGTCAAAGTAGACAGAGGAATCCCAGTATTTCTTCCAATATGTCGTCCATCATTGAGGGCAAAGACATATATTGCGTGAAAAAGAATTAAAGATGTGTTTTGAGAAGCAAGCTGATGCTTCTGCGTAACAGATCAAAGCTGCTTTCATTTGACAAAATGGACTTCCTCGTACTACTTCTACAAGTGAGTCGGCAACCAACAAATTTTGCTTTGACATTAGAGCACCTACTAAACATTTCAACGTCAACAGCTGACACAAAACAGAGGCCCTATCCCGTCGTCCCCATCACATATTTCTGAGTCTCGATCTCTCTCTTTTCGGAAACTAGGAACCCCATTTCTCAGATAACCCGACGGAGAGAGCGATGACCGACGAGGCAGCAGAGCCATATCCACGTTCAGCCCCGCTCAAATTCCGGTTACCTCTCATCCAAACACTAGTTCAATCCCCTCAGCCGTCAGGCTTGCAAACGCCGCCTTTCCAGGCCTCAGTTTCAGTCCCCTTTCGGTGGGAGCATGAACCTGGAAAGCCCAGGTTCTCCTGCACCACCCTCCTTCCTCACAAAATCCTCGAGCTGCCGCCGAGGCTTCTCCTCCTCAACGCCAATACCTCTAAATTGAAACCTTCTCTTTTGGGCAGGGAGCAATGTTTGCTCGCAAAAGAGTTTCCTGGCCATCGTTTCAGTCCGCAGAAAGGGCAGCTTGGCCACATGGTTCTTCGAAAACGAGACCTCAAACCGAGAGGGTTGCTCGGTTTATCGGGAAGAAGGGCTTGGAAAACCAAAAGAGACGAAATTAGTGTTTCGAAGATCAAAGGAAAGGGAAAATTTTC
Source organism: Begonia fuchsioides (assembly GCA_003255005.1). Lineage (NCBI taxonomy): Eukaryota > Viridiplantae > Streptophyta > Magnoliopsida > Cucurbitales > Begoniaceae > Begonia > Begonia fuchsioides. Next base: position 13,612 of record QAOC01041913.1, on the reverse strand, counting down.
AAATCTCGCCCATCTCAATTCTCACATTTGGGTAAGTGAAATTCTTCACTTTTATCGTACAATCTCTACTCTTATCGATAATCACTGACACAATTCGCTGTCGGCATTGCAGGAGGCTATTTGCCATGGTATGAAGGAGATCGTACCGTGGGGGAAGCGAAAGTAAGACACAGACTAGTTTTCTCTTTTCTGAAAAGTATCAGTTTAAGCTCTATAAAAATGGAGACTGCGAATTGTAAGAATACTTAACTGTAATGCTTCAGTGTATTTTCTATTTAATCAAAGTATTTATACAAGTAAATATAAACCGAATAAAACCGAACAATAATTATTTTTGTAACTACTTTACTAATACTTCAATACCCCTCAAGCTTAAGGAGGAACGACATTAAGCTTGGTCCGTAAAAATTTGAATATATCTCCAAAAAAAAGTTTGGTTAAACAATCTGCAAGTTGAGAAGATGATGGCGTAAACGACACTTTAATCTCGTTTGCAGCTATCTTTTCTCGAATGAAGTGAAAATCTAAATCCATATACTTCGATTTAGAATGTAAAGCTGGATTAGATGCTAGAAACGTTGCTATAATATTATCACATAAAATTTCTGGGATGACTTTGAGAGAGACTTCAAGATCACCACAAAGCTTTTTCAACCATAATAATTCCGAGACCGCATCGGCAACACTTCGATATTCGGATTCCGTGCTTGACCGGGAAACACATTTTTGTTTAAAGGATGACCTAGATATTAGGTTCGATTAAAAAAAAACAAAAACCACTCGTACTACGACGATCATCAAGAGAAGAACCCCAATCCGCATCGGCAAAACCAAGTAAGTAAGGGCAAGAAGAATCTCATACAAATTTCAACGAAAATGAAATTGTACCTTTCAAATACCGTAAAAGTTTCTTCAACGCAAGCCAATGTGAATCTGGTAAAACCAATGTGAGATTGCAATACTGCAACCCACCAATGAGTTGCCGAAAAAGAGTGTCATCCGGTAAAATCGAGCCATCGTTAGAAGACAATATTGGTTTAGCCAACGTAGGAGAATCCACTTGTTTGCATTCCGACATATTTGCCTTATCAAGTAAAAATTCAATATACCAGGATTGAGATAAGAACAATGAATTCCCGAAAAATCTGAAATTAATCCCGAGAAATTGGTGAGGGATTCCTAAGTCCTTGATAGCAAATTTGCTGCCCAAAAAATTCATAAGAGTAGTAATTTCCATGTCGGAATTTCCCGTAAGTAATATGTCATCGACATATATAAGCATTAATAACCAGACATAATTTTTCTTTAAGATAAAAAGAGAAGAATCCGCCAACAAAGCTCGAAATCCGAAATCAATAAGAGCAGAAGAGAGCTTAAAAAACCATGTCTGAGGAGATTGTTTAAGGCCATATAGAGATTTGTTAAGTCGACAAACCAACGAAGGAGAAAATTGACTTACAAATCTGGGAGGTTGTTCCATGAATACCGATTCCGCAAGATCTCCGTGAAGGAACGCATTGCTAACATCCAATTGCTTGAAAGTCCAAGCTTTAGAAAATGCTAGACTTATAACAAATCGAATGGTTGTATGCTTAACAACCGGGCTAAATGTCTTAAAATAATCTATATTTTCTTGTTGATGATATCCCTTGGCCACTAACCGAGCCTTATACCGGTTGATAGAGCCATCCAGCCTTATACCGGTTGATAGAGCCATCCAGATTGGTTTTTATTTTGTAAACCCATTTGCATCCAATAACCGAGCAATCCGGAGGTAAGGTAACCGATGACCAAGTATTGTTTAAGAGTAAAGCATCAATTTCTTCTTTCATAGCCGAAATCCAGCACGGAAATTTAATAGTTTCTTTCAAAAATACCGGTTTCGACGAGATTCGTTGCTAGAGTTTTCGGTTTATGTATTCCCGATTTTGTTCTAGTCACCATGGGATGAGTATTATCTCGAAAATCATCGTTCGGAAAAGGACCATCTTTCAAAACACCAACCGGAGACTCGAAAGAAGAAATAGAAGAGCACGAAATTATAGGGGAAGAAATTTTTGAACTCGAAAAGAACGGTAAAGAAACCGAAATGACAATCGGAAGAGAGGAAGATTGACCGGATGGAGATTCGATTTTAGAATTTTTGTATGGGAAAGAATCTTCATAAAAGATTACATCTCGGGATATAAAGAATCGACCCGAAGATTGATCAAAAGTAATATATCCTTTATGATTGTTGGAATAACCAACAAACACACATTATCGGGATCTCGGTTCAAGTTTATGTGAATTGTAGGGTCGAAGGTTCGGAAAACACAAGCAACCAAAAACACGAAGTAGATCATAATTAGGTAAAATTGAGTGAAGAAAAAAATATGGACATTTAAGGGTAACATATTGATAATATGTACCGCGGTATGAAAGACAAATGACCAAAATGATAAGGGCATATGAGAATGAAAAAGAATTGACAAACCAACTTCAACAACATGTCGATTTTTACGTTCGACCCGACCATTTTGTGCCGGAGTATAGGGGCATGAAACTCTATGAGTGATACCATTAGATTCAAAGAATTGACGTAATGGACGAAATTCACCTCCCCAATCTGATTGAACCGTTTTGACACAAGAATTAAATTGTGTTCGAACCATAGCACAAATTTTTTTGAAAATATTTGGAACTTGATCTTTGGATTGTAAAAAATAAATCCAAGTGAAACGATTATAGTCATCAATTATTAAAAGAAAATACCAGAAACTATTTATTGACATTTTTGGTGCCGGTCCCCACAAATTTGTATGTAACAAATCGAACAATTTCAAAGATCGAGAGTTTGCCAATGCAAAGAGAAGTTTATGAGACTTACTCATAGGACACGAAATACAAGGTTCAATAGTAGAATTTTTATTCAAAGCGAAATTGAAATTCAAAATTACCGAATTGAGAATCGGCATGGAAGGATGCCCAAGCCGATTGTGCCAAGTCCGAGAATCGAGAACTTTGCTGAAAAATGCAGAGGGTGCTGCGGATGACACGGGAAGGCTATAAAGTCCGTTAATTGTCGGACCCCGAAGTATGATTTCCTGTGAATTTAGGTCAGTAACCGAGAAATATGAAGGAAAAAAGGAAACCGAGACTGAATTATCATGACATAATTTGTTGACGCTTAAAAGATTAGAAGACAAAAGATGAATGAATTGCATCGGAAAGAAGTAAGGATTTACCGGATGATGTATTGATCGATGCTTGACCTACCGATGAAATTGAGATTCTCATTCCGTTAGCGACTGAAATTTGATCGGTGCCTGTATATGGAGCATAACTATGCAGCAGAGAATTATCCGACGCGAAGTGATTAGTTGCCCCGGAATCCAAAAACCAAGCTGGAGTAACTTGATTAAAATCGAAACCCGATTGTATTTCCGATTGAGTCCAATTTGCTGTGGGCCGAGACGAATTTCCAGAACTTTGTTTAAACCCAATCAGATTGTATGATAGATTTGTTCGATGATAACAAACCGAGGCGAGATGACCCACCTTGTTGCAAATTTGGCAACGTGGTCGAAAAAATCCTTTGTTGGGCTTGAATTGTGATCCACCATTATTAGGCCCAGAATTTTGTTGGTTGAAGTGAATCTGTTGCCCAAAATTGTTGGGTTTGAACCGCTGACGGTGTTGTTGGGCTTGAAAAGCCTTCTGCTGAGGTGAATAGGCTTGCCCTAACACAGACGTTGTTTCATTTCTGACGCCGAAAGACGAAAACAGAGGACAAGAATCGGCAGTGAAGTTTGCTGTTGGCGACGGAAGCAACGGAGGACAATACGAATTGTTCTGTCGTTCCAGGCGAGCTTCAAATGTAAGTAACATACTTTGAATTTCTTCAGTTGAAATTTCGGTTGAACGATTTGAGATCGTTGTGACGAAGGAGTTGTATTCACTCCCGAGTCCATTCAATAAAATCAAGATTTGATCCTTCATCGGTACTGGTTCGCCGATTGAAGCAAGGCTGTTGCAAATTTTCGTAATGTTCTATAAATACTCTGTAATGGAAGAGTTACCTTTGTTAACGTTGTGAAGTTTCCCTCGCAGCTCATTGAGACGTGCTAAGGAGACCGACGAATGAGATTTTTCAAGGCTTCGCCATATTTTCGAGGCGGTTGTGAAGTTCACAATTTGCGGGAGAATATTTTCTGGCAAGGATGCGTAAATCCAACTCATTACGAGTCGGTTGTATCTCTGCCAAGTTGTGAAATCTGGATTCAGTTGCATTGACGACGAATTCAAAAACTGAGGAGGTATTGTTGACGGTATCTCTATGAACGACTCTAAGCCATTGGAGATGATGATATTCAGTAAGGTATTCTTCCAAATCAAATAATTTTCTGAATTGAGTTTGATTGACAGATTTTGAGAATGGTTTGGGAAAGGCGAAAATTGAAATTGATTTGGTCTGTTTTCATTGGAGGTTGAGGAAGAAGTTGCCATACAGGGAGGAAAATTAGAGAAATGGAGAAGAAGGAGAAGAAGAAGAAGAAGAGTAGGAGGAAGCTCTGATACCATGTAATGCTTCACCGTCAAATGTATTTTTTATTTAACCAAAATATTTATACAAGTAAATGTAAACTGAATAAAACCGCACAATAACTACTTTTATAACTACTTTACTAATACTTCAATATGAACTCATTTAAGTATCCAACAAGAACAATTGTATATTAAAAGCCCCTCGATCTTCAAAGATGTAAAGAGAAATATTGATGGAGGTTTGGATCAGGATCTGAAATTTCCAAATACTGGCAACTTCTTTCTTCCTTCTTTCTTCGTTCCTCGAGAGTTGGAATCGAGCAGATTTTCGAGAGATTTTCCTCTCCTACTGCTGGACCTTCCAGACTCCTTCAAAAGCTCAGCCAGCCTTCTCTTCTCATCTTCAACCTCTGGATTTGCAGTTCCAAGGTTTTCTTCTCTCACTTTCAGGATGAACTCCAGTATCTCAATCGCATCTCCTACTCTGCGGATAATTAAGCAAATCGCGCAACGCTCAGTCTAAACTCAGTGAGTCACAGAAAAAGCGAGTTCGAGTCAAGAAGCTTACCTTCCCATGGCGTCATAAGCTGCAGCGAGATTGCTGTAAACCCCAAGAGTGTCCAAATGGAAAGGGCCACACTCCTGCTCAAGAACACTTCTTGCTTCTTCGAAGTACTTTGCAGCTTCCTCGATTTTGTAAAGCTGCGCGCTGGCCAATCCAATCTGGTTCAAAACGAGTCCAAAAAAGGAGGATTTCCTTTCCCCGCTCTCACCAAGCTTGGCCATGGCGTTCCGGAAAGAGCTTCTAGCCTCTCCGTACTTCCCACTCATGTAAAGCATCACCCCCAACTGAGCTTCTATTCCTCCCACCGCACAACTCTGTCTATGGCTGTCTTCCATTATCGCCATCGCCTTCCGCAGTAGCCTTACCGCCTCTTCCGGCTCACTCAAGCCCTGCAAGATTGCAGAGATTTCTGTCAACCCGCTACAGACTTCTCCCGGCGAGCTTTCCGATCCTGGTTTTTCGTACACCCGGAGTGCATTCTCGCAGTAGGATTTCGATTCTCTTAACTTCCCTGTCTTGTAGTAGAGATCGGCGAGCCTAACGAAGACCGACGCCACTAAAACGTGATTCTCCCCCTTTGTGGATTTGAATACTGTGAGCGCTTTCTGGTAGGCGAAGACTGCCTCATCGAACCGGCAGAGAGAGGAGTAGATGTCTCCAATGCTGATATCAATGGCGGCGATCTCGTTATCCTGGCCGTTTGCAATCATGGCCATGCTTGCGAGGACGAGATGCTCCAGAGCTGACTCGTAATCGCCCTTCGCCTCAAAAATGAGCGCCACGAGGCGCCTGTCCGCCGCCTCTTCCGGCGACGCCGGGGCGCTGTGCTCTCTGTGAATCTCAAGAGCCTTCCTGCAGTACTTCTCTGCTTCGTCGAATTGCAGCGCTTGAACATGGGCCTCCGCCAAATACCTTCGTCATCAAAACTCCAAAGCTCGTATATGATTTTTCCGAGTAAATTGAGGGATGATGGAAAAAGGAATTCAAGTTCTTAGACATGGCTATGAGAAGGAAAACAGAATATGGTCGGTGAGTATATCGTAAAGCTTACCGGCAAGTCTCTGCTACTCTCGGGTCAGATTCGCCCAGACTGTCCATCTGGATATTCAGACCAGACTCATAACACGAAATGGATCTGTCGAGATGACCAATCATTGATAATGTGTCGCCGAGCTGCATGTACCCGGAAAATTTTGCAACTGCATGATCCGACCCGCTATTGAGATCCGTAATTTCGATGGAGTGCTCCAGAACCGGAACTGCCTCCAGAAACTGGCCCAAGCTACTGTAAATTGCTGCGACGACGTGCAAGCTCATAACCAGCTCCAAATTCGGAGCTGGACCGGAGCATTTTTGAAAGGATTTCGACGCCCGGATTGCGTAATCCAAAGCCTTTTTTGGATCACCCGAACCCATGGTATCCCTCGCGAGCTTCAGCAGAAACGGGCCGAGATCCGGGTTGTCAGGGGCGGCAGCGTCAATTCCTGGCCTTTCTGCAGTCTTTTTGGAGGTGTCTGTTCGCAAGCCAACATTTTTCTGAGACGGGGTTCGTTTTATCGAAGACGAAGGAGCTTTGCCGCCATTTTTCTCGGCAGGGTCGTCTCCGGCGGGCACGACGATTTGAAGCAGCGAAGTTCCCGGCGGGGTTTCGGAGAGTATTCCAGGCATTGCGCCAAATGGATAAGACGGGAAAGATTGAGTTGGAAGAATGAATGTTAAGATCAGAATGGAGGTTCAGATAAAAGGGCGTGGGGGAATTGATTACAGATGATGACGACGAAGGTGGGGTTGCTTGGAAGAGACTCGACCATGATGAAGGCCACTGAGGAAGCTGTTGTGGCCGAGTGACTTGAAGCTTTTAGCCCACGAGATGGCAGCTTATCAACTTTACTTTATTCCTTCCTTGCTTTTTAAAATTACATCCCTTGCTTTCCGATGTTTGGACAGTTTTGCAGGGAACTTCATCTTCCACCTTGAACCAGATAAAGCATGACGAAGAGAATGAATTTCAACCACTGTGGTTAGCTTCATTAGCTGGCTACGAGCTAAATCATGGGCAATTAACTGGGGATGTTCCTTCAAATTGACTATGCTGCTCATTAGAAATGATACACATTGGTTATCCTTCTGACATTATAGAAATCTAGCTCTATTTATGGAACAAACGTTACAATCTAGATATTGGTACAATTCCTGTGTTTTTTCAATAATAAGTGGTACATATTGATGAGGACATCACGAAGAGCAAATGAAAAGAATTAAATGTAACCGGAGCAAGCATGGACGGAAAGATGACAGAAGATCGAGCAAAGAAGTTCGGTGAAAAACTAAACATATATATCCAAGAACTTCTCAATTGTGACGGCGTTATTGTTCCCGACAATATCAAAGTTAAATGCATGACATGCATTCAAGTGCACATGGGACAAGATGACATTATTATAGATTAGACTATTATGTACTTATCATCTATGTTGCATGTCATATAAAAAGTAGGTGAAAAGTAGGTAGAAAAGTTAGTAAGAAAGTGGGTGAGAAAATGTTTGTGTTGGAAGAAGGGAAATTAGGTGAGAAATGAGTCCTATAAATATGTACTAGATTTATCATTTCAGAGAAACTTGAGTTTTGTGAATCATATTGTGAGAGACTTCTCCTTTTCAAGTTGTTGTTCGGTCTTTCATTGCAAGTCCAGCAACGTCGTTTCTGACTTATCAAACAGAATCCCTTCATTTGTGGCGTCTTTCCTATCCAAGGTTCCTAGTCGCGTTATTGTTTCGGGTCTTAAGCTCTTTCTAAGTTAAGGTTCAAACGTCCGTCGACTTCGGGTCAAAGTTCCATTTCTATCTTTACTTTCTTTTATATTCCGCATTCGATCACTGATCAATCTATATTAGTTAAGATCATATCATTTGGTATCAGAGCCGCTTGGCTATCTTGTTTAAAAAAAAATGTCTCCTTATTGGATTTAAACTGAATCTACCTTCGAGTATTCAGGAAGCAAAAAAAAAAAAAAAA
>QAOC01041900.1:3366-13428 GCA_003255005.1 Begonia fuchsioides | reverse complement strand
GGCCCAAAATACCCTTCTCTTAGCCAAAAATTCTTAATGCAAAACCCCATGCAAGCATGTAAAAATAAACAAAATAAAACCTAGCCGAGAAACCCTCTCGGGTTCTCCAAATATCCAACGTGAAATTCACGTAAAAATTAAGCTAAATATGCGATAAAATTCCTTCAATCCATGTAAATGCTGGTGAGTTGAGTCGTGGAACCCTTGATACATTTTGCATGGGACTCCAACTCGCCATGCAACGTGATACTTCAATCGGGTTCGGGTTCGGGCTTGTTTCCGGAGCTCTCATTTTTTGGTTGAAAATCCACCTTTTTCTCCACGCCAAATTATCATGTGTTTTGGCTTTGTTTGGTCTTCCAAAGTTGGCTTAGAAATGTATAATTCTTAAATTAATTTTCCTGCAAAATTAACAAACATATTAGAAAAATTCCGAGCTCGGGCTCGGGTGATTGCTCCGCTGGCATGCCAATCCATGGCATGTAATCCTCCCCGGGTTCTTGAGGATTTGACCTCAAATCCAGCGGAAAGTCATCTCCTTCTTGTTCATCCTTATCAAATCCAGCAAAGGGAGAAAGATCTTGAACATTAAATGTGGCTGAAGCTCTGTAATCTCCCGGTAACTCGAGTTTGTATGCATTTGGATTGATTTTTTCGACAATTTTGAAAGGACCGTCGGCTCTTGGTGATAGCTTTGAAGCTCTTTGATTCAGAAATCTTTCTTTTCGCAAGTGTAACCACACGAGATACCCCACTTTGAAATTAATTTCTTTCCTACCTCGGTTTGCATACTTAGCATAATTCTCATTAGCCCTTTGGAGAGACTTACTAACCTTCTCGTGCAATTTTTTTATAATCTCAGCTTTCTTAGCACCTTCCGGATTGCTGATTTCCTTAGATGGAATGGGCAACAAATCAAGAGGAGTGAGGGGGTTAAAACCATACACCACCTCAAAAGGGCTTGTCCGGGTAGCACTATGAACGCTACGGTTGTATGCAAACTCAATATAAGGGAGTTGAAAGTCCCAGACTGAGAGTTTCTTATTTACCATGCTCCTTAGCAAAGTTCCCAACGTTCGGTTCACAACTTCCGTTTGCCCATCGGTTTGTGGATGGAAGGAGGTGCTGAAAAGTAGTTTAGTTCTAATCCTTCTCCAAAGAGTCTTCCAGAAAGTGCTTAGAAATTTTGTATCTCGGTCCGAAACAATAGTCTTCGGTATCCCATGCAAACAAACCACTTCTTTGAAATAAATTTTGGCCACATGTGGTGCATCATTTGTTTTGGAGCAAGCTAAGAAGTGAGCCATCTTGGAGAACAAATCTACTAAAACCATGATAGAGTCTTTGGACCTGCAAGTTCGAGGAAGACCGAGTATGAAATCCATACTAACCTCCATCCAAGGATGACTAGGCAAGGGAAGTGGGAGATACAAGCCTTGAGGAAGCAATCGGCTCTTGGCTTTCTTACATATAATGCACTTTTCTATAATTCGATGTATATCCCGAAACAAGTGTGGCCAATAGAAATGCTCTTTAAGAGCCTCCAAAGTTTTTTTCTCTCCAAAATGGCTAGCCAACCCTCCACCATGAGCTTCTTTGATAAGGGAATCCTTGAGGCCACCACTTGGAATACATAACTTTCCTCCTCTAAAAAAGAATCCATCCATGAGGTAATATCCGCAATCCACCTTGTTGATACTAAACTCATACCACTTGCTGAAATCTTGGTCATCTTTATATGCTTCCTTAATCCATTCAAAACCAAGGAATTTAGTGGATAATTGGGTTAAAAGGACATACCTCCTTGATAGTGCATCGGCGACCACATTTAATTCACCCTTCTTGTATTTGATTATATGTGGATATCTCTCAAGAAACTCTACCCATTTGACATGCCTTCTATTCAGCTTGCCTTGGCTTTTAATGTGCCTAAGAGCTTGATGATCCAAGTGAATAATAAATTCTTTAGATAACAAATAATGTTGTCATACCTCGAGTGCTCGAATTACCGTATAGAACTCTTTGTCATAGGTCGAATAATTTAGGGTAGCTCCCTTGAGTTTCTCACTAAAATATGCAAGTGTTCTTCCTTCTTGCATAAGGACAGCACCTATCCCGACTCCGGAAGCATCACATTCCACTTCAAAAACTTTATTGAAATCGGGAAGGCCTAACACGGGTGCATGGCAAAGCTTGTGCTTAATGAGTTCAAAACTCTTTTGACAATTTGGTGTCCATTCGAAATCTCTTCCCTTCTTAGTACAATCCGTCAAAGGAGCCACAATGGAGCTAAAACCTTGAATGAATCGTCGGTAAAAAGATGCTAACCCATGGAAGCTTCAGACATCCGAGACACACCTTGGAATGGGCCAATCCTGAGTAGCTTCCACCTTGATTTCATCTATTTCCATTCCCTCCTTGGATATAATAAATCCCAAGAACTGAATTCTTGGTTGCACAAAGGAGCATTTCTTCAAGTTGCCAAAAAGCTTAAAATCTCGGAGTTTATCAAATAACAATTTTAGGTGTTCTCGGTGACTATGCATGTCAAGACTATAAATCAATATATCATCGAAATAAACCACCACAAATTTTCCCAAGAATTCTTTAAGTACGGGGTGCATAAGCCTCATAAAAGTACTAGGGGCATTAGATAGCCCAAAAGGCATTACTAACCATTTGTAGAGGTCGTACTTTGTTTTAAATGCCATTTTCCATTCGTCTTCTTCCTTCATGCGGATTTGGTGATAACCACTCTTTAGATCCACTTTCGAAAAGCAAGAAGCTCCGCTAAGTTCATCTAACATGTCCTCAAGCCGAGGAATCAAAAAACGATATTTAATAGTGATTTGGTTGATGGCTCGGCTGTCAACACACATGTGAAAACTTCCGTCCTTCTTTGGGACCAATAAAAGCGGGTACGGAACATGGACTTAATGACTCCCGGATATGCCCTTTATCGAGAAGTTCTTGAAATTTTTTATGTAACTCCTTAGTGACACGAAATAAGAGATGGGAATAATGGAAATATTTTGGATCGGCGGATTTTTAGGGATTACCCAAAAAATAAGATTTGGGATAAACTTTGGACGGGTAGATCTCACAAACAGGGGTGACATTTTTAACGCAATTTGGTGGAAATCTTAAGGAGTGAATGTAAAATATGGTCTCCAAACATTATGGGATTCTCACGGATGGATTTAAAGATATTCTGGCGATGGTGAAAACGGTTAAGGGGATAATTTAGGGTTTTCTCAGCAGATCCGGGAAAACAAGGATGAATTTGAAATGATTGTAACTTAAAAACGGAGATGAGTTTGGTGCTGAAATTTGAATTTTTTTACATGAATAAGAGTAAAAAAAAATCTCAAAATTTGGCAAAATTCTCAGGAATGGTTTGGGAGTTGTGTAGGCGATACAGAAGAAGGATGCAAAATGGCTGGATACGGAATTTGTAGTAAAAGGTGTCTCCTTTCACGTAAAAATGGATGCTTGAGCTGATGATCCACACTCTCATCCTTAGACCATGAAGATGACTGGAGAAATGTTGTAAGGATAGATTGTCTTAGCTCAGAAAGACAATCAACTCCGGTTGTCTCTTGGTGGCTGGAATATGTCTGGAGACCGAGTCTTTGGAGGAAAAAATCCAAATGGGGAGATTCAAAATTTGAAAAGAAAAAATCTTCTAAATTCAAATATGAGAATTACATTCAGCATAGGTAATATTAAATAGGAAAACTAAGCAACATCACGTTCTTCATCGGACGGCCCAAAACATCTCCAAGAAGCACAATCCATGGCATCAAAGATGGACCAATGAGGAGCCTTCATGGGATGCTCATCCTTCAGCTCATTAAGCTCCTAGGAAATGTCCAAAATGCCCTCCCAAATAATAACTAGATAACCCTAGAATTTCCCATGCAACAAACATGTGAAAATAAAAAAAAACTAATAAGATTGTTTCCCGGGTAGGTTGTGATGCCCTCTCTGTGGTGGCTGTAGTTGACTAAGAAAACGACATCAAATTTTAATCTTCTACCTTTCGTTGGAAATCTTGAGAAGTTAGCTATCTTTCCTCAAAAGGAGTCGTTTTGATTTAAGGCCGCCAAGATCATAAAAAAAAAGCCAAAAAAGCTTCGAGGGTCCATCTGAGCCAGGAAACCCTCTCGGGTTCCATGCACCGAGCATCTTCAACTGGGATCAAATACGAGTTCGGTTCTAGACTCCTTTTTGGTTGAAGTTCTGCCTCTTCTCCAATCCAAGTTATAACATATTTTTGTCTTTCTTGAACTTCCAAAGTTGGCTGATAAATGTGGAAATCTTTAAGTATTTTTCCTACAAAATTAACACACAAATTAGAAAATTACCGAGCTCGGGCTCGGATGAGTATCCCGCTCGGGATGCTAATCTGTGGCATGTCACTTAGCCTCCTCGAGATTCAACCTATAAGAAGGCCGGTTTGGGAGAGTTGCTCCCGGTTGCAAATCTATTTGATGTTCGATACCCCGGAGTGGTGGTAGACCGATTGGTAAATCTCCCGGGAATACGTCTTGATATTCTTCTAGGAGTTCTTGGATCTCTTGAGGAATTTCTCAAAATCCTTCAATCCTTAATCGGAATAAGACAAGTATCATCGGATTTCCTGCCAAAATATTTTTCAATAATTCTTTCTTAGTCATAAACAAATTGGTTTTGGCCAAGCTTTCCGCCCTCTTGGTTTCATCCTTGGGCACTTGATCTGGTTCAAGAGGGACTAATTTGATAGATCGACCATTGAGTTTGAAGGAATATTGATTAGTAAAACCATCATGCATAACCTTCCGATCGAATTGCCATGGTCTCTCGAGTAGTAAATAGCTTGCACTCATGGGAACCACATCACACATCACCTTATCTTTATAACTTCCAATAGAGAAATCAATTCATACTTGCTCGGTAACCTTGAGGTCTTCCATATCATTGATCCAACGTAATTTATAAGGCCTTAGATGCAAACCAGTTTTCAACTTAAGTTTATCAACTAAATCCCAAGATGATACGCTGGTGCAACTACCACCATCAATAATAAGTGAGCATACATTATCTTGGATCAAGCACCTACTATGGAAGATGTTCTCTCGTTGGAGTTCCTCTTGTCGAATTTGAGTAGTAAGCACTCTTTGGATAACCATTAACAAGGGAGTTTCTTCATCTCCGGTTTCCAAGTTTTGTTGATGGCCGAAACCACTTCTCAAGGCCATCCTTCAAACTCAAAATCACACAAAAACAGAGGTAAAGAGGAAGGTGGGGAGGGATTTATGGCTCTGATACCAAATGACACATAATGGAGGGGGTTTGATTTAGGAAATGGGAGAATTGGATTAGGATATATGGAAAACGATAATCCGATAATTTCATAATCGGGACTGGAATTTGGACAGCGATAACTCAACGATAAGATCGAGTTCCAGGATCAAATTTTGAGTGGAACTCCGAGAAGTCGATAGGTGATAGTCCTCCAAAAATGAAGGAAATCACGTGGATGGATCGGTTGGAATGTAATGGAACAGTAACAATGCTCAGCGGTGGCCGAAAATTGACAACCTGCGGAAGAAAAGAAATATCAAACTAAATCAACGATGGAAGAAGGAGTTTATGGACTTCAAGCTCACCCTATGTCCTTGAGGAAGGCTGGAGACATGGAAGCAAAAAGAGAACCCTAGCTCAGAGGAGGGAACCCTTGAAGAAGAGTGGGAAAAAGGGAGTGAAAATTGAGGGCCAAAGACATGCAACTTGCATGCTGGAAATTGAAATAAAGGATAGAAAATTGGACCAATGAGGATTGCAAGAATGTGAAAGCCACGTGGTCTTGAATCTCCTCAGCCAATTTTCCCTTCTTCCTTGGCCCAAAATACCCTTCTCTTAGCCAAAAATTCCTCATGCAAAACCCCATGCAAGCATGCAAAAATAAACAAAATAAAACCTAGCCGAGAAACCCTCTCGGGTTCTCCAAATATCCAACGTAAAAATTAAGCTAAAAATGCGATAAAATCCCTTCAATCCATGCAAATGCTGGTGAGTTGAGTCGTGGAACCCTTGATCACTTTTGCATGGGACTCCAACTCACCATGCAACGTGATACTTCAATTGGGTTCGGGTTCGGGCTTTATTCCGGAGCTCTCGTTTTCTGGTTGAAAATCCACCTTTTCTCCACGCCAAATTATCATGTGTTTTGGCCTTCTTTGATCCTCCAAAGTTGGCTTAGAAATGTATAATTCTTAAATTAATTTTCCTGCAAAATTAACAAACATATTAAAAAAATTCTGAGCTCGGGCTCGGGTGATTGCTCCGCTTGGCATGTCAATCTGTGGCATGTCAAAAAGTCATAAGCCTAAAGAGCTAGCCCTAAGCCATAAGCCATAAGCCAAAAGCTTAAAGCTCTAACACCAAAGATCCAAGCTCAGAGCACTAAGCATTAAACCCTAAGCCCTAAGCCCAAAGCCTAAGCTTTAACTCTTACTCCCAAAGCTCAAAGCCATAATCCCAAAGCCCTAAGCCATAGGCTCTAAGCCTTACCGCTCAAGCCCTAAGCCAAACACCCTAAGCCCTACCCCTAAAGCACAAAGACCAAAGCCCAAAGCCTAAAGCTTTAAGCCAAAAGCCCAAAGCTTTATGCCCATTGCCAAAAGCGCTAAACCTTAAGCCCTAAAACGAAAGCCCTAAGGAATAAGCCTAAGCTCTAAGCATGAAGCCATAAGTATTAGGCCTAAAGACTTAAGACCTAAGCCAAAAGCCTAAAGCACAAAGCCCTAAGCCATAAGCCAAAAGCTCAACGCGATAAGCCCAAAGTCCTAAGCCCCAGGCTCTAAGCACTAAGCCTTATGCACAAAGCCTTAATCCTTAACCCAGCCCTAAGATCTAAGCTTAAAGCCATAAGCCTTAATTAGTAAGTCATACAGCATAAGCCTTAAACCCTAAAGCCTAAGCCATAAGCCCAAAGCCTTAAGCCCAAAGTCGTAAGCCAAAATTCTTAAGCCTAGTGCTCAAATCCCTATGCCCAAAGCTTAAAGCCTCAAGTTATAAGTCTCACGCCCTAAGCCGTAAGCCTAAAGCAAAAAGTCCAAAGCATAGTGGCCAAATCTCAAAGCCCTTAGCCCTAAGCCATAAGCTTTAAGCCCCACGCCCTAAACCCTATGCCAAGAGGACAAATCACAAAGCCCAAAGCCCAAAGCTTTACGCTAAAAGCCTTAAGCGATATGTGAAAGCCCAAGGCCTAACCACAAAGCCCTAAGCCCAAAATCCTAAGACCAAAGCTTTAAGCCCAAATCCCTAAGCCTAAAGCCTTAGGCCCTAATCGTTGAGCCCTATGGCTTAAGACCTAAGATTAAAGCCAAAAGAGAAAAGAGAAAATTCCAAAGCCCTTAGCATTAAGTCTTAAGCTTAAAGCCCTAACACTGAGCCCTAAGCACAGTGCCCATAAGCCAAAGTTGTAAGTCGTAGGCCATAAGCTCTAAGCCCAAAGCCTAAAACACTAAGCCCTAAGCACAATGCACATAAGCCGTATTCTCTGCCCTATGCCAACAGCCCAAAGCACGATGGCCAAAGTCATAAGCTGTAGGCCGTAAGCTCTGATCCCTAAGCCTAAAACCCTAAGCCCTAAGCACAACGCCCTATAGCTAAATCCAGAAGCCCAATTCCTAAACACCAAAGCCCAAACTTTTAAACCCTTGCCATAAGCCTTTAATGCAAAGCCCTAAGCCCTAAACTCAAGCCCAAAGACCTAAGCCCAAAGCCAATGCCCAACGGCCTAATCCAAAAGGCCAAAGCCAAAAATCATTATCCCTAAGCCCTAAGCGCTAACCTCAATGTTAAAAGCCATAAGCCTAAAGTCCTAATGCCTAAGCCAAAAGCCTTAAGCCATTAAGCCTTAAACCGCACGCCCAGAGCCCAAAGCCCAAAGTCCAAAGTTCTAATCACAAAGAGCCTTATGCTNGTTGGATCATCCTTTTCATGTTGGCACCTACAAAATTAGCACATTTGTTAGACAAAATATAGACTCGGCCTTGACTTAGAAACCCGAGACCAAGTCCATGGTGCTAGAGCCTTCCACTTCTAGATGTGCTAATCCGTGGCACATCACTTATGCTCTAATTAATAAGCCCTAATCCCTAAGGCCTAAGCTCTAAACCCTAAGTCATAATCCATAAGCCTAAAGCCCAAAGCCCGAAGCTCTAAAGCTTAAAGGCATAAGCAATAAGCTTTAAGCCCTAAGCGATAAGCCATAAGCCCTATGACCATTGCCCAACCCCTAAGCCATATGCCCAACAAAAAAGCTCAGAGCCCAAAAGCCTAAAGCCCTAAGAAGTAAACCTTAAGCCCAAAGCCCTACGGACAAATCTATAAGCCCAAAGACCTACGGACAAAGCTATTAGCCCAAAGCCAAAAGCATGAAGCCCAGAAACCTAAGCCCTAAACTCTAATACCTAAGCCCAAAGCTTCAATAGTTAAGCTCTATGACTCAAGTACTAAACTATGAGCGCTAGCCTCTAATCCATATTCCATAATCCTTAGCCCTAAGCCCTAAGTAGTAAGCCCTAAGCACAATAAGTTGTAAGCCCAAAATTCTAAATGTTAGCTTTAAAAGTATGTTTAAAGTAATCAATTATTTTTTATGATAACTATGCAAGATGAGCATGAAAGATAAAATTGATAAAGGAAACTACTTCACAATTCTTAAATTAGACTTAACGATTCATGAGAAATACCCTCATTGAAGGGTACAATTAAAGTCTAACTATTTTGTTTAAGTGCTGCAGAAAATTCATGTATATATGCTATATGTGTCGACCCTTAGTTATATATGTCGACACTTAGATAATCCCGAAACTTAGCTTACTTAGTTTTTGTCGACCCTTAGTTATATGTGTCGACCCATGTTCGAAACAAAAGTTTTGCCTTTCTATTTTGTGTCGACCCATAGAGTGTTTGTGTCGACCCTTAATCAAAACAGAGGCCGAGTCTTTCCAATTGTGTCGACCCATAGTATACTTGTGTCGACCCACCTATACATATTGTGTCGACCTAAACTTGCAGAACAGTGCGTAAATGTGTCGACCCATCCAAATATTTTGTGTCGACCCCAGAGACGAATTTGTGTCGACCTTACAAAAATCTGTGTGTAGACCCTACCTGCACGAAATATGTCTCTGCCCAACCCACTTGTGTCGACCCCATTATAATTGTGTCAACCCTAGCTTTTTCCAAAGACGAATTCTTTAGAATTTGTGTCGACCCCAACCAACATTTGTGTCGACCACAACCTTTCCAAAGAAGGATTCCTCAAGGATTGTGTCGACCGCAACAACATTGTGTCGACCCCAACATTTTCCAGAGAAGATTTTGTGTCGACCCCAACATTTTCCAAAGAAGATTTTTTGTCGACCCCAACAACTTTGTGTCAACCCAATGGGCAGAAAACTCATAATGGCTATATTTTGATGTGTCTACCGGCTAGTGCTTTGTGTCGACCCCAGAAGGACTTGTGTCGACACAACTGTACAGATAAGAAGCAACTTATAAATAGATGAGGCGAGTTCATTTTACATAACGATTTTTTGCAAAGAGAAAACACGCCCAAACTCTGCCAAATTCATTTTCAAATATCTCTCTTACTCTCTCATCATTGTATTCATCTTTGATCATCATTCTTATGATCGAGAGAGTCGATTTAGAAATCGTACAAACTGTAACTCGTTCTTTGAGCGATTATTGTAAAAGGGGTGACGCTCCTTTAAGAAAAGAGTTATTGTAAAAGTGGTGACGCTCGTTCAAGAAAAGTGTCAAAGGTTTGATTGACACCCATAAGTCAATCAGAGTGAAGATCAAGGTTTGAAGCGCAGACGTAGGCAAGGTTGGCCGAACCGCGTTACCAATCTGGTGTGCCTCTCTTTCTCTAAACTCTTACTTATTTGTTTATGTATTCTGCACTAGAGTTTAGAAATAACTAAAATATTCGCACGAACTTGACTTAGTAATCGAAAAGGGTTAGTTAACCTAATTCACACCCCCCCCCCCCCCCCCCCC
>QAOC01041898.1:0-41416 GCA_003255005.1 Begonia fuchsioides | reverse complement strand
GATGGAGGGAAAAATTAGTAAGGAATTTCCAGCCATGAAGCCGTTTAACAAATTGAAACATGCAATCAAGAGAGGATTTGGTTTCCAAAATACCAAAAAGATCAATTTTCCGATCACGAATGAGGTTGAAAACCTCATCCTGCTTTGTTCAGCTTTGTGTCCAATTGAGCGATCAATTTTCCGATCAAGACAGGTCTATGCTTGCAATGTTCAGCTTTGTGTCCAATTGAGGAGCAAGAAGGGCAATAGTCCGGTTCAGATTCATAGTGGACCTCCTGGTTGATTATGGTTCCATTCGGGGTACTGATTTTTATTTCTCTGATCAATTCCTTCGAGATATCTACTTCAATTAAGACCCTAGCATAGCCGAGACGACCAAGAGACTTGGTAAGGAGATCCTTCATCAATGGCTTACCAATCCTCGATGAGATTTTACTCAACGACCTTTCAGACTAACATTCAAGAGGGAGGTTATGGAAATTTACCCAAGTGGGGATCGTGCAGATTTCATCAACACCAAATTTGAACCAAGGAGGGAGTTTCTTTAGGAGGAGAGATTGACCATATATTGAGTATGGGCCCCGACATAAGACAGATTCCCGATCAACTTTTGATTGGAAGATGAAAGAGATCCATCCATTCGTGTTTGGAATGACTTTTACATAAGTTTTCCAGCCATCAATGTAACAACCCTCATTATTATTTTAAGAATTTATGATTTTAAAATGAAAGTGTTTAAGAATGTTGAAAAATTAGTAACATGTGAATGTGTTACGATTATGAATAATTAGAATAAGAATACTTTGTTTGGGGTGTATCACACCGTGCACCGGCCCAAGTGTTTGGGTTTGATTGGTGTTTGTTTGAAGTCCATTGTTTGATGGTTGCTAGGTTTAAGTAAAGCAATGAAGTGAGTTAGGTTAAAAATGCGAAAGAACTACCTTCACATAAGTTTCGGTCGACCCCAGGAATTTGGAGGGGTCGACACAATTGTACGTTTCGGTCGACCCCAGGAATTTGGAGGGGTCGACACAAATGTAAGTTTCGGTCGACCCCAGGATCGACCAGGGGTCGACACAATGTCACCTTTAGGTCGACCCCAGGATTTATGAGGGGTCGACACAAATCGCTCTCGGGAAATCCTTTCGGTCGACACAACGGATGAACGGTCGACACAAATGACTTACGAGAATAGATTGGGTCGACACAATTAGAAGAGCGGTCGACACATTCATACATGCTGTTGAAAAGTAAGCCAAAACGTGGAGAAATCTGATCAGTGGACGTAAAGGAAAGGTTGATTTTGTATAATTAAGGACGTAAGATAGGCATGGTTTTCCATTTCCCTACCAGCATGGTTTCTTCTCCCTACTTACTCATAGTTAGAACTCTCTCGTTGATCAAGTGAAGAGTGAGGTCGAGAAAGAAAGGGAACATCGTGAGAGAAAAGAGCAAGAGAGCGAAGGGAAGTGGAAAATTCTGAAACTTTTGCAGAAGCTAAAGCTCAAGGTAATATTTTACATCCTCCAAGTTTCTTTTAGGTTTAGTAAGGTTAATAGGAATGTCTTGGATGAACTGGTGGATAAATATGGAGGATTTTATGTTAATTGCTGTGAAATCGGTTAATCATGCATAGAGCTAGATTTTTTGAGATTCGGTCAAGTTTTATCACGAATTTGAGTTTATGTCCTTCATAATAGTTAAAGTAGACTCTTAGAGGGATTTGTAGTCGTTATAATCACTCGATTCGGAGCTATGTAGAAAACGTTATGGACCTCACAAGTCAGTGTACGGAAACTATGAAGAGTTTGTGTCGACCCTTTGTAGTTTGGGTCGACCGAAAAGAAAACACAGTCTCTGTTTTGTCGACATGTGTCGACCCATCATAGTTTATGTCGACCCAATCACTGTTAGAACAGTGAATGCCCTCTATTTTGTCCACATAAGTCGACATGCTTTAGTTTTCTGAATTTTGTGTCTTCTAAGAAGTTATAGTAGACTGCTTAAGGAACAATTTGACACCTTAAGTATCAAGAATGGATCAATATAGAGGAAGTTATGAATTTTGGAAGTTATAGTGAAAATAGTTACTCATGGTATAAAACTTATTCGAATGGTTTGGCAATGTAGGTTCTCAAGCCTCTAGTGTCCATTGCCAAGTTGAAACCAAAGACATCAAAAATCAAGGTAAGTATGTGTTGCATGCGTTTGGCCTATTAGAGGTCTACATTGCAAAGGTTATGTATTTTTATGATTTTTGATTGATGATAATCTGGTTGGGGTGTAATGCACAATACACAGACCTCAAGTCATTTGATGATTGTTTGTGTGCCTTATAATGATTGATTGAAGGATTTCTATGGAATTTTTATGGATATGTTTATATGAATTTTATTTGAATTATTTTAGATTTTCATGAATTAAGGATAGGATTGTATGTGACATGCTATGGATATCATGCATCATGTTTTCTACGAATGACAACGAAAATGAATTTCCATGCATGAAAACTACGAATTATAATAAGTGAATCATAGGGGGATAGCAGATTGAGTGTTAGGTTGCCCATGGGGGTCTTTGATGGCTACATTCATCCCCGCAATATCTCTATTGATTTGATGAAGACATCTACGATACAGGAGAGTAAAGACGCCCTCGGCAATGGCTATGGGTCCATGTTACCGTGAGCCCAATGGGGATCGACGGTAGGTTGTTATATCTCCTAATGATATAAGTTATGTAAAGGAGAATAAAGACGCCCTCGGCAATGGCTATGAGTCCATGTTACCGTGAGCCCAATGGGGATCAACGGTAGGTTGTTATATCTCCTAATGATACACGTTATGTAAACCCTAAGATCATGTTTTGTGGATGGTCATATGGGGGGCAGATCCACACCACGAAAATGAAATAAGCTGCATTGTTTTAAATCATATCATTCATTACTTCATGCATGTTTTATTTGCACTACTTATTGAGCTTTAAGCTCATTAGTTAGACTTTTCAATGTAGGTGATGACTTGAATGTTGAAGAAATATCACCTAAGGATTATGAAGGAGGAGGAGAGTGTCTTCCCTGGAGCCTTGCCGTTGTTAAGCGAGATTTTGACCGGTGGAGTAAGCTCACTAAAAGACACATGTTTTCAAGAGAACTTGTAAAAAGTTATTTTGAATTACAAATATGTAGTGTTTGTAAAGTTTTATATTTTGAGAATATGACCTATGTTTAACTGCTTTTAAGTGTGATTTGAAATGTTAGCTTCCGCTATGTATGTACAAATTTATATGCATAAATTTGATAAAAGAATTTTCAATGACAAGCTTTTAAAGGTTATAAAAAAAACGGGATGTTACAATCAACTATTCTCTTAAGGCCATCTTTACCGGGGTGTCTATTGGGGAAGCAACCTACAAGAGCATATCCAAGGTTCCTATCAACATCTAAGAGGTCATCCGCCGAGAGGGGAACAACATCAACTATATTCGGACCATAGGATAATTGGTGGCCTTGACCTTGGTTCCTACTATTCTTGACCATGATAGCGAAGAAAATGGAGGGAAAGGGAGGTATGGTTTCTCTTTCAGGCAATTTATCGAATAGGGGAGGAGCAAAGTTTTTGGCCAGAGCCGAGGGTGGGATTTGAGGTTTTCCAGCAAGAGCATTTGATGAATCACCTGTGAAAAATTCAGGCCTACTTATCTCAGTAATTTCGGCCACAATTTGAAAAGCATCATCAGTATCAACCGACATATTATCAAGATTTTCCGAAGGGAGAGCGATAACAATACATGCCTTACCTTTTGCAGGAGAAACAGAACAGAATCGGTTATCTGGTGCAGTGGGCGCTCCGGTCACGAGGGAAGATAGTTGATCATCAGAGATAGAAGCACCGGACAGCCGAGCGGGGGTACTAGGCTACTTTGATTTTGGTTTTTTCGCTATGGAGACAAAGAATGTAGCATAACACCGGGATGGGAGATGTAAATTGAAATGGTTGAGGTCTGGTTAGGTACTTTCTGGCTTCGCCAACGGCCAGAAAAACCGCCGTAAATGGCTATAATTAGCCAGAAACGGCTAATTTTTGTCAAAAATGGCTAGTAGCAGACGACAGATGGAAAAATGTGACAAAAACAGACACCACTTGAACAACAAAATGCGGGGGAATTTTGATTTAGGGCACAAGCGAGAAACAAAGAACATTGTCTGGCCAAGGCGAAATAGCGTCCCACAATGTCTGGGAACCCTTCAGCACCCGCGTCGTGCCATGGCCTTATGTGCTACCAAAGCACATGGCCTGAAGTCTCCATTTCAAACTGGCCCGCGCCAATCCCCCGGTGTCTGGAGCTCAGTCAACCCAAGGTTGCCGATTTGAATATGCCCGTGCGCGCCCATGAGCAAAGGCAGATCTTCATTCAAATTAGCTGAGCGCGCATTTCCCCCAATCAACCGAGGAGCGCCTAGAGTACAACGGGCTTATATTCAAAATTAGCCGAGTGCGATCTTCACTCGGTCAACCCAGGAGCGTCGGGATCCTGCATTTCAAAATGGCCCACGCGCATCCCTTGATGCTCGGAGCATGATCTATTTTGAATAAGCGCTGCGCGCCCTTCCTTGGCCAACCGAGGGTCTTCCCCGGTCAATCACAGTCTCCATTCAAATTCAGCCATGCATATCCATGTTGTTTTGAATTCCCAGCTGAAGAGGAGTGTTTTGCGCCCGGGGCACGGTCAACCCTCAATCAACATTTTGAAAGAGCCGCGCGCGCCCTCTTTCGGTCAACCGAAGGTCTTCCCCCAATCCACCATGGTCTCTTTTCAAATTCAGCCGCGCATATCTTTATGGATTCAAACCATCAGCTGAAGAGGAGCGCCTTGGTCTCATTTTGGTCAAAGAATATCTTCTCCCGGTTGATCCAAGACGTCCGCCAAATCCAAGGGCCTAGATTTAATTCTTTCTCGTTTTTGTTTTTAAGTATTATTTAATTGTATCGGCCTTCCTTGGAAAGAGAGAGAGAATTTGAATAAAAATTGTGCAAACGCACCTTCTTCCCAAAAGGATTGAAGCTCTTTCCGACGTACCCTTCTCCAATGAGTAATATCTGGCCAAAAGCGTCAACCCTTTGCACGTACGATCGGTGGGTCATATCCGAGTGCTGGTGAGGTGTACCAACCAGACACTTTGATTGCTCAAATGTCCGACTTGTCCAGCCATCTTAAACCAAAAAGCTCTCTTGAGCCCATTCCCTTCCCCGAGCTATTATTTTCTTCCATTTTCCGATTTCATCCATCCGTCGATCACCCAAGCCACTCCATTTTATACCAAGCCATTTGTCATTTCTTTCAACCATTCCCTACCATTTCCCCTCCATTTCGATCTTACATCACAAATCTTCCATTTGCGCGAACCATTTTTCCTGATTTCCGCACAACCCTTTCTCCCGAGTTTGGTGTGCGCGCATTCTTCCGACCACGGTGCGCCGAGCCTTTTGGACGGCACATCAGGCTAAGCTTGGTAGACCTCGAGGGAATGCTCAGATGTGACTCACCGGTCGCTTGATGAGGGTTGACACTTGTTAGCAGGATGTGACTCACCGAAGAAGAGGGGTCGGAGGATGGCTATCAAATAAGGCACAAAGCTCTCTCATTTGATAAACTTCACTTAAAAATAACAAGGGGAGGGGGTACAATATATAGAGTGAGGAAGGATCCCTTTAAGATAAGCCCAGGGCCCATGGGGGGGTCCCTACAAGGAAGGCGGCTGGCTCTTTAGGGTTTCTTTCCTTATTCTAAGACTTAGAAAATTGGAAAACTAAAAAAAAGGTCAATGGGCCTACAAACCGAGATTGGCAGCCTCAGACATGTCCTCAGTTGTGGCTGTGGGGCAGCTGGGCGCTGTACCGTGCACGCGCGATGGTACAATGGTGCGCGCGACCGCTGATGGGATGCTAAGTGTTGCGCACAAGGACGACGCTGCTCACGTGATGCTAGGTTGTTCGCGCGCAGACGCTGTCTTGATGCTGAGTGTTGCGCGGCCGGGCAAAGCTGCTGACGTGATGCTAAGTTGTACGCATGCGGGCGACGCTGCTATCGTGATGATAAGTTGTGTGCGCGCGAGCGACACTGATC
This sequence comes from Begonia fuchsioides, assembly GCA_003255005.1. Taxonomy (NCBI): domain Eukaryota; kingdom Viridiplantae; phylum Streptophyta; class Magnoliopsida; order Cucurbitales; family Begoniaceae; genus Begonia; species Begonia fuchsioides. The sequence goes on along the minus strand of QAOC01041898.1, from coordinate 35,290 downwards.
TTGCGGAATGTGTCGGGGTGCACGCCGTTGCTGCCGAAGTGAGCGCTCGCGTGGTTGTTGCCGAAGTGAGTGCGTGGACGGAACATGTTTTGCGCGAAAGGCTGAGCGTGGGTAGGCGCACTTTCTCAATAGTGGGAGCACGAGTTGGGCGCGCTGTCTCAATAATGGACGCGCGCGCTGGGCGTGCTATGACATGGCAGAGAGCCACAACCACCCAAAGGGCATGATAACCTGTGGCCGTGCAAGACAATTTGCTAACTTGTTTGCTGATTTTGCAGGTGTAACATTTCCTTTAATGGACCTCTTCGATGATCCCTCACCCCTTGACAAAGAGCTTCCCAAACATTGTTTGCATTGGGAATTTGAAGAGGAGAAGTTGACAACCAATGCCCAAAGCCCTTCTTGCCGAGACAACCTATCCGAGCCTCGGCCATGTCCAACTCCAAAAGAAGGGAAAGCCGACTTCACTTTGTCCACCATGGGAGAGGACGTTGTTCAAGTGTGGTCCGAGAAGGATGCAAGTGATCATATCCATTTGTCAATGGACAATCCATCAAGGTCCACTTCACTTTGAGCACGAATTGGAGCCCAATAAATCAAAGGAGAGGTTGGTCCAACAATGGAGGTTGGCTAGTTCACCACTTGGAGATTTTGTACTTGTTTAGAGTACTCGTAAATTGTAATTATTCTAGTAGTTTGAAATGATGTATAGAGGTTGGTTCGGTTTGGATCAATTTGCTGGAAATTGGTTCAGATTGGACAAATTTATGCTCCATCATGTTGGAGCTTAAGGGAAATATTATTTCCCATGAAACTTGAGTTTGTAAAGTCTTTTAGACGTGGTTTAGGTCTAGGGAGTGTTTGAGTTGGGAGGCAAGTTGAAGGTGGGCCCCTTTTCTCACCTACCTCCTACTTAGCCACTCATTAGTTCTAAATTTAGGTTTTTAATTTTTTTTTGTCTTTTGTGTAAGTTTGAGCGGGTATGAATCCCTCCTACCACGTCTAATGAAGAGAGAAAAGAATTTGGTAAATTGCAGAAGCTTGGAAATCACATAGCCATCCTTCCATTTGTTTGTTTGGGAATTAGTGTTGTTCTTGTTGGTTGCTGCCGGTTGTGCTCTAACCTAATTCCACTTTGTGTCCCAAAAGTGCCCTCCGTGTAAACTTTTGTTTCCCTTGTGCTAATGTCCTAAAATTTGGGCTGTGAACTCCTCTTTCATGTCTTGAGATATTTGGTATGTCATTATGTTCCCTGTTTCTCCGATCTAAAAGTTGTGCATGCCTTTTTCTTCCTTTCTTCTTCCGAGCTCCTGAAATCTGGCAGTTCTGTCGACCAAAACTCAATCTCTCATAAATTTTAAACTACCCGCTTGATTCCTCCCATCACCATTTGATTCCCCTTCCATAGAGGAAGTTTTCTTCCAATTTTCTCATTCTCAGATTGTCTGTGCACACCATAAGGCGGACCGACATACATATCCCGAGATCCAACTACGAGCTTTCTAACTACAACAACTTAAATATACGCTATTGGAGCTGGAATTACCGTGGTTGTTGGCACCAGACTTGCCCTCCAATGGATCCTCATTAAGGGATTTAGATTGTACTCATTCCAATTACCATACTCGAAGAGCCCGGTATTGTTATTTATTGTCACTACCTCCCCGTGTTAGGATTGGGTAATTTATGCGCCTGCTGCCTTCCTTGGATGTGGTAGCCGTTTCTTAGGCTTCCTCTCTGGAATCGAACCCTAATTCTCCGTCACCCGTCACCACCGTAGTAAGCCACTATCCTACCAGCACAAAGGCCGTGTGATCCGTCAAGTTATCTTGAATCATCAGAGCAACGGACTAGGTCCGCGTCGACCTTTTATCTAATAAATGCGTCCCTTCTAGAAGTCGGGGTTTGTTGCACGTACTAGCTCTAGAATTACTACGAATATCTGAGTAGCAAGTACCATCAAACAAACTATAACTGATTTAATGAGCCATTCGCAGTTTCACAGTTTCACAGTTTGAATTAGTTCATACTTACACATGCATGGCTTAATCTTTGAGACAAGCATATGATTACTGGCAGGATCAACCAGGTAGCATTCCTTCTATGTATCTGGATTGCATCCTCGGTTGAGCCACCAGGGCAAAGTCAACGCGCAAGGAAGGCAATCATAGTCGTCCTTTGGCGACACGAGAAAACCAATTGCTCCTTTGATCGCACACGACCAACGAGCAAGAAAACCAGTTATCGAACACGAGACAAATCTTTGGCTATAGCTGAATAAATGAGGGACACGACTATGAGATCAGTGACAAGGATGCCGCATTGCACGAATTGCTACCCGAGTTTTGCGGAGTCACCACGGCGTGCTCGCCCAAGGCTGCCAATGGCTACATTTCAGACAATCGAGGGTCGATCTAGTCGCTTGTAAAGAAACCAGCTTATGATCGTCGACCGGTGCAACCGCAGTGAGCAACGAGAAACCGAGCTCGCCTCAAGCAAACACAGCCACCATGACAGTAGCCGAGACCACCTTCGGCAGAACGAGATAACCAATTACTACTTTGATAGCACACAGCCACCGAGCACGAGGACAGGTCATCGGACAAGCAACAAATCTTTGGCTACAACTTAATATCCGAAGGCACCAATCTCAATCGGTGCCAGGGACAAAGCATTGCACGGATTGCTGCCCGAGTTTTGTGGAGTCACCCCCAGCGTGATCGCACGAGGCCGCCCGAGGCAACCATTCACCAGCTTAAACTTCTTCGATGGACGACACCGCTTTCAAACGATGACATCTTGCGATAATCAAGGACGATAACATTACCGGACAATCGAGTACCAGCAAAGTCGAAGGATGATTGAGGGTGATCGTTGCCATGGGCACTGAATTAAACATTTGCCCATTTTTCCCAGGGGCCACCGGCAAGGTCGCCGGAGATTGGCCATGGCCGCCGAATACAGGGGGTGTCCTCCATCACCCTTCATTAGTTGGGTGCATGCCTCGCCCATCAATGCATGTGGGCGCCCTTACCCGCCTATACCTCAGTATACATCCCCCCCTAAAGAGCAATTCGGGCCACTTTGGCCCTTGCAGCAGTGCACATTGAATATTGCCGAAGTGTCACTTTTTTAAAAAATTCAAGATTTTGAGCTTTCTTTCCCAAACCAATTTTGCAGCTTTAAAGGGGCACCAAAGAGGGGTCTATCCTCAATTTTTGAGAAATGTTGAACAAATCGGTGTTAATATCTCTCTCTCAACTTTTATAATTGTTGATTGTGCTTGCGTATTGAATTGATAACTAAATCAAGAAGAGATCATTGTTAAATACTTGAACTTACGAGAAATTGGTATTAACCTAATTCACCCCCCCCCCCCCCCCCCNCCCCCCCCCCCCCCCCACTTAGGTTAAATCGATCAATCACCGACGACCAGCGAAGAATCGGTCGTTGTCCTTGCTGAGGCCCAATGAAATAAGTGACAGACATGGGAGCATGCTCGATCCAATTCACACGGATCAAGTGCTCACCCATGAAAACCGGGTCTTCGGCCACCTTGGGCCAACTTTTGGTAACATTTGTTTTTATTTATTTTTATTGGCAAATAATTGTTGGAGAAGGAAGGAAAGCAGGTCCAAAGAGGAGAAGGGAAAATACGACTAAGTGTTGGAACACATTTTTGGAGACCTCGGTCAACCTAAAAAGGGGCTTCGGTTCACTCAAGGTCATAGGCCAGATTTTATCGACCCCTTGACTTGATTATCTGATTAATCAGATTATTTTTTCAAGGGAAGGTGAAGGTTCAAATTGGCCCAAGCCAATTCCCCGATGTCTGAAGCATGATCAACCCGAGGACGCTATTTTGAACAGGCCTGCGCGTACCCGTTATCCCAACGGGCCTTCATGCAAACTGACTAAGCGGACGTCAACATTTGGTCTACTAAGGACGTCTGGAGTCTACGTTTCAAATTGGCCTACACAAATCCCACGGTATCCAGAGCTCGGTCAACCCGAGGTTGCCGATTTGAACGAGTCCACGCGTGCCCATGAGCAACGGCGGATCTTCATTCAAATTAGCCGAGCACGCACTTTCTCCAAGTCAACTGAGGAGTGTCTGGAGTCTCCCTTTCAAATTGGCCCATGCCAATCCCTTGAAGCCTGGAGCTGGTCAACCCCCGGTCGAGCATTCAAAAGAGCCCGCGCGCGCCCATGAGCATCATGGACCAACGTTCAAATTCATTGAGCACGCACCTTCAATCGGTCAACCCAAGACCGTCGGGATCTTCCATTTCAAAATGGCCCATGCGCATCCCTCGAAGGCCGGAGTTTGGTCAACCACCGGTCGACCATTTTGAAATAACCGTGCGCACCCACCCTCGGTCAATCAAAGGTATTCCCCGATCAATCACGGTCTCCATTCAAATTCAGCCGCGCATATCCTTGTTTATTCGAACCTTCAGCTGAAGAGGATCATTTTTTGGCCCGGAGCACGATCAACCCTCGGTCGCCATTTGAAAAGAGCCGCGCGCACTCACCCTTGGTCAACCAAAGGTCTTCCCCGGTCAAACACGGTCTCCATTCAAATTCAGCAGAGCATATCCCTATTGGCTCAAACCATCAGCCGAAGAGGAGCGTCTTTGGTCTCACCAAAGTCAAGGAAGATCTTTCCTGGTTGATCCAAGGCGTCCACCAAATCGTAGGGCTTAGACTTTTTCTTTCTCAATGCACCTTCTTCCCGAAAGGATTGAAGCTCTTTCTGACGTACCCTTCTTCGATGAGTAATATCCGGCCAAGAGCGTCAACCCTTTGCGTGTACGATCGGTGGGTCATATTCGAGTGCGAGTGAGGTCTACCAACCGAACACTTTGATTGCTCGAGTGTTTGAATTGTCCAGCCATCTTAAAACCAAAACTCTTCAGAGTCCATATCATCCACGAGCTATCACCCCCCCCCCCTCACTTATTTGATTTCCCCTTCATTTGGCCACCCGAGCCAATCCATTATTCCCTCGAGCCATTTCCATAATTTCAACACCAAACACCCACATTCCCCTTTCAATTCTTTTTCACATTCAAAATATCCCATTTTCCCGAGCCATTTTCCCGTGCGCCGCACTCACCCCCAATCCAAGCCCCGCGCGTGCACTAGTCTGACCCACGTTGTGCCGACCATTACCGGTGGCACATCATCTTGGTATTAGAGCCAAAACCCATTTTTTTTCTTCCCCACCATTTTTCACTCGCTTCCGCACCTTGATTCTAATGATGACTCGCAGCGGTGCCATTCACACGGCCGGCGGCGACCAAGCCACCACGAGTAAACAAACGACGTTCTCTGAGCCTCGTGAACCGCAGGATGGATGTGAGGAACCCCGACAACATCCATGAGCAACTAGAAGCCATGAACCGCGGGATGGATGTGATGCTCCAACGGCTAGATGCAATGGCCGCTCAACCCCGACAACGACCTGCACACCGGCCCGCACGAAGTCCTCCCAGACCATCATTAAGATCGGGTTGGAGAATGAAGGATCCCAAAATTGAATCTTCCAACATTTAATGGGGCCTCCAACGAAGATAAATTTCTCGATTTGGTTGAAAAGGTCGATAAAATTTTTTACCTTTACAACCATTCCGAGAAATTGAAAGTCCAATTAGCATCTTTGGAACTCACAGACTACGCTAGCCCTTGGTGGGATAATCTAAGAGCCCAAAGGCAGAGAGACTAAGAGGAAGACATTACCACGTGGCGGGCCATGAAGACCCACATGCAAAAAACAGTTCGTACCGAGCCATTATCGCCAAGAGCTTTTCCTCCAGCTACAAGGACTACGACAAGGTAACTCATCGGTGGATGAGTACCTTACGGATTTTGAAACACTTCGAATTCGGTGCGATTTGGCTGAACCCGAAGAACAAATCATGGCACGGTTCACCCGAGGGCTACACATAGACATAGTCAATGTAGTGGAGCTACAACCCTTAGAGTCTTTTGAGACACTTATTTAAATGGCTCTAAGGGTAGAAAGACAAATCAAGACTGTCCAGAAGGACATAAGGTCGTGAAACCCCTGACTTACCCATGCGCTATAATCTATGCTTTCTGGAAACCCACGAGTTCCGGCAAATACTTCTCATTACCCCAACTCAATGCCCTCCTTCGCGACTTACTAAAAGGGGTCTCGGAGATTATCTTTCCAGAATTGAGTTATTCCAGGTAGTCATAGGCTATAGTTTAGAACTTCAGAGAGTGATGAAAATGGATTAACAGTACCGTGATAGAAGAGACGCGATCCGACTGGAAGTCTTGAAACATAGGGAGAGAGAGAGAGATTTTAGCTACTCATGATGAGAGAAATTCATTTCATTTTTTTCTCGTTATTTTACATGAAGAGCTTCCTCCTTTTATAGAAGAGAAGAAGGTTGTACATACATAAAAAGAAAAAACAAACTTTTGGCTGATAATACACATTTAATGAGACAAACAAACTTTCGGTTATCGGCAGCAGCTTTGGCACGCGGGCTGCTGCATTATTGTACTAGTATGTCATATCCTACTATCGGCAGATGCTTTTGGCATGCCGGCGGCTGCATTATAGCGTCTATGATTGTGGGCCAAAGCTGCTATGACTGGGAATGATGATGTCGGCCATGATTTCAGAGGGGAAGGACCCTTTTTCTTAGGTGGTCTGGAGAGAAAGTTAGCTATAGTATTGTTCGTACCTTTGATGTGTTTGACAATAAACTGTTGGCTTTAAAAGGTTTTAAAGCAATCAATTATTTTTTATGATAACTATGTTAATTATGTATGAAAGATAAATGCTTAAAGTAGACTTAAGAGCAAGTGCTGCAGAATTCGGTAAGTTTTTTTTTAAAGGCTTATGTCGACCGAACTGCTCAATATGTCGACCGCACGGATAACAGAAGAGTTAGAAGTGTCGAAGAAGCAACTTATGTCGACAGGTAAGAAGTTTTGTCGACCGCTCAAAGTCCAGAGAAGAATCATATGTCGACCGCCTATCAAGTATGTCGACCGATTGAAGACAATTAAAGTTCAAGACATTAGATTGTATGTCGACCGGACGAAACTTATGTCGACCGCTTGTAATCCAGAGACAAATTGTCTATCGACCGTTAGGAACATCTGTCGACCGTTCAAGTTTCCAGCGGAAGAAGAAATTAGAAGTTATGTTGACAGTTAAAGAACTTATGTCGACCAGCTAAATTCCAGAGAGTTTTCCATGTAAACCGCCAAGAGTAGATGTCGACCGAAGAACTTTGAGATACTGAAGTTATGTCGACAGCTCCAAAGTTCATGTCGACCGGTCAAGACCAACGTCAGGAAATTTCTTCAACGGCTACTTCCTTATGAGTCTCAACGGCTATCTCTATGTCGACAGCTCCGAAGTCTGACAGACGGAAAATCTATAAATTGCAGATGAGAAGCCAAAAGAAAAAGCCGATTTTCGAGAGAGAAAAGCACGTCCAATCTCTGCCAAAATTTCTAGTTAGCTTTTCTCTTACTCTCTCTTCATTGTAAATCATATAAGATCATTCTCATTGTGATCGAGAGAGTAGTTTCAAATCATTCTCGAAAAACTTCTAGTTATTATTTGTGAGAAATTGTAAAGGGGTGACGCCTCTCAGAAAGAAGAGTCATTTGTAAGGTTTGATTGACACCCGGAAGTCAATCATAGTAAAGTTTGAGGTAGAGCAGAAAGATCTTCAAGGAGCAACCTTGAAGTGCGGACGTAAGCAAGGTTGGCCGAACCGCGTTAACAATCCAAGTGTTATCTCTCTTTCCCTTAAACTATTTAATTATTGTTTGTGTCTAGTTATTTCATAGATAACCAAATTTAGAAGAGAAATCAAGAATTTGCATTAAACTTATAAAAATATCGATTAACCTAATTCACCCCCCCACTTAGGTTAAACACGATCCTACATAAACGAGTATTGAGAGAACCATTCTGAAAGAGTTCATAATTGTTTATTGGGGATTCTTCGTTGTTTGAACTCGAGGTAAAACTCTAATTTTGTAATAGCTCGTTTGACGGTAATAATTTCCTTGATGGTGGAATGATAATGTTGTTCAGCAACTGTGAAGCTACCACTTCTGTAAGCACAGATGGATCGTTTACCATTGAGGTCTTCAAGTAAAACGTCGCCTTAGAATTCATCACTTGCACCGGTCTGGATAATTCGTTGACCAGAAGAGGGTATGACCAAAGGTGGTAATTTTTGTAAAGATTGTTTCAAATGCTTGATAGATTGGGTAGCTTGATTGTTCCAAGGAGGAGCATCTTTCTTGAGCAGTTGGTGAAGAGGTTGCAACCAGTTGGAGATTTTGGGAAAAAATTCTCGGAGATAATTGACAATTCCAAGGAAGTTGTAGTTGCTGTTTACTGAGATCTATATCAGGAAATTTTAGCAATTCAAGAGCAATATGTGGTTCTGGTTTGTATTGTCCTTGGGCAAGAGTCATTCCGAGAAAGTTTACTGTCATTATACATAGCTGTGTTTTCTTCTTAGCAAGCATAATTCCATATTGTTGGGCAAGTTGGCTAAACTGTTGTAATAATGCAATGTGAGCATCCTTGTCAGAGCTAAATAGGAGGATGTCATCTATCTAAATTAATGTAGATTCTTTTATTGGTTTGAAGATGAGCATCATGGCTTTTTGAAAAAGAGAAGGTATTGTTTTAAGGCCAAAAGGTAGCACTAACCATTGATAATGAGCATTTGGGATACAGAATCCTGTTTTCCAGCGCTCTTCGAGCTTGATACCAAGTTGCCAAAATCCACTCTTAAGGTCAAACTTTGAATAATATGTTGCACTGGATAAGTTGGCAAATAAAGTCTTTCTGTCAGGAAGAGGAAATTTATTGTCCTCTAGGAAGTGGTTGAGAGGCTGATAATTAATAACTAGCCATTTCTTGCCTCGTAATTGTTCACTTCTTTTGTTGACATAGAACGCTTCACAAGCCCATTGGGAGTTGATAGTTTCAATTAAGCCTTGTAGAATAAGGTCAGAACACTCGTGGTTGGCTAGGCTTAAATCAGTGGGATTCATGCCAGAGTGACTCGCTTTGGTTGGATTGATATCCTCATTTTTCTTAAACGAGAGAGATATGAAGAATTCCTGATTTTTCCACAAAGGATGAGGGCACTTCTTCAGGAAATCAATATGATTGTCCGTAAAGGATGCAAAGAAGATCTCTTGTAACTGGGTAGTAGGATCATTTATCTGATAAAGTCTTAAAGTGCTTGAGTAAGGTTTGAAATTTCCTTTAAAATGAATCCCATGTGGTAAAATTTGAAGTTGAGGTAATTGACGTAAGATGTCCCATCAAATTAAAAGGTCTTCTCCTGGTAGATCAGTGGCAATAAAAGAAGTATGGATGTCACATCCCAGAAAAAAAGAAAACCTGGAGCGTCTTTGTTTTCCACTGGGTATAAAATGGTTGTCCAGAGGCGGTTGTAAATTGTCTCGGATGATTGATGAGGAAGGATGACAGAATAAGAGATGGGTTCATGATACTCTCAGCGGCTCCTATATCAAGGAAAGCAATACATAGAATAGGTGTATTAAAACGCTTCAAAGGATGCAGAAGTGTCGATAGAGGTAGGAGGAATGGTAATCTGCCGAGAGTCAATGAAGGAATGCAGAAACAAGGGAATGAGTCCAATGGAACTCCAAATCCATGCGTGCGTTTGGATTAAAATTTTTGTGGACTTAGACTTTAGGGAATGGACCAACTTTGGTCAAACTTTCAGAGGGGTAGCACGTGAGGAACATAAAATGGCACGAGGTCACTTTCAGATGCACAAGTGGACAACAAGGGTTTTGACAGTGCAGTAGGTGAAGAGAAAACCTCTACACAACTCCCAATACAGACAAGCTGAGAAAGAGAAAATTGGCAGAAAACTTCCTCTATGGAAGGGGAATCAAATGGCTAGGTTTTGGTAGGAATCAAGCGGGTAGTTTAAAAGTTATGAAAGATTGAATTTTGGTCGACAGAACTGCCAGATTCCAGGAGTTCGGAAGAAGGAAGGAAGAAAAATGCATGCACAACTTTTAGATAGGAGAACACGGAACGCAATGACAAACCAAATATCTCAATACATGAAAAAGGAATTTACAGCCCAAATTTTAGGACATTAGCACACGGGAACAGAAGTTTACACGGAGAGCACCTTTGGGACACAAACTGGAATTGGTTAAAATACAACCGGCAGCAACCAACAAGGACAACACTAATTCCCAAACAAACAAATAGAAGGATGGCTATGTGATTTCCAAGCTTACCTTGACCCAAAACAAGTGTGGAGGAAGGTTGGAATAAAGGCTAATTGGCTCTAGCAAGACACCAACGCCAAAGACAAAGAAAGATTGTGGATATTACTCACCAAAATCTAACCTTGCCGTGAGAAAAGGGAAGGATTGAGAGAGCTTCAAGCTTCTGCAATTTACCAAATTCTTTTGTGCCTTCATTAGACGTGGGAGGAGGGATTCGTACCCCCTCAAACTTACACAAAAGACAAAAACAATTAAAAACCTAAATTTTGGACTAATGAGTGGCTAAGTAGGCGGTAGGTGGGAAAAAGGGGCCCACCTTCAACTTGCCTCCTAACTCAAACACTCCCTAGACCTATACCACGTCTAAAAGACTTTACAAACTCAAGTTTCATGGGAAATAATATTTTCCTTAAGCTCCAACATGATGGAGCATAAATTGGTCCAATCCGAACCAATTTCCAGCAAATTGATCCAAACCGAACCAACCTCTATACATCATTTCAAGCTACTAGAATAGTTACAATTTACAAGTACTCTAAACAACCACAAAAAATCTCCAAGTGAGGAACTAGCAAACCTCCCTTGTTGGACCATCCTCTCCTTTGATTTATTGGGCTCCAATCCGTGCTCAAAGTGAAGAGGATTTTAGGCAAGGTTCGGTCCATCACTTGACGGATTGTCCATTGACTTACAACCAAGAACCGAGCCTCCCGGAATCAAGCCCGCACATGAACCAGGTTGGAGTAGACGTTGCATGGTGAGTTAAAGTCACATGCAAACGTGACCAAATGTCCCATGACTCAACTCATCAACACTTCAATGGAGTGAAGGAATTTTATTGCATTTTTTAGTATAATTTTATGTTAATTTTTACGTTACATTTTAGGAGAACACGAGAGGGTTTCTCGGCTAGATACATTTTAGTTATTTTGCATGCTTTTGCATGGGGTTTTGCATGAGGGATTCTTGTCTGAAAGAAGGGTATTTTGGGCCAAGAAAGAAGGGCAAATTGGCTGAAGGAGTGCAAGATCACGTGGCCATCACATTCTTGCATTCTCATTGGTCCAATTTTCCCTCCTTTATTTTCATTTTTGGCATGCATGTTGCATGACTTTGGCTCATAATTTTCCCTCCTTTTTCCTCTCTTTTCAGCTGATAAAACCTCCCCCAATGCTTGCTTGTAATTTTCAATTTGGAATTCGAATTAAAGTTGCTTTGAGCATCTCCTTCTCACGGGCATTTCCAACTTCAAACCGGCAGCCGGCGCACCTCCCGCCACCGTAGGTTATCTCAAAGGAATCTTCCCTCCGAGCTGGAGATTTCTTGGTGCTTCAATACTCCAGCCTTCTTCAAGGACTTTAGGGTGAGGTTGAAGGTCACAAGCTCTTCCTTCCATCAATATTTTTCGTTTGGTTTTAGTTCTTTCCGCCGGCAGATTTCCGGCCACCACCAAAAATGTCGTTACTGTTCCATTTATTTCCACCCTGTCCATCAGCGAGAATTCCCTGATTTTTGGATGAATGTTTTTCAACCTACTCCCAAAGTTCCTCTCAAAATTTCAGCCAAAAAATTATCCGCATCATTGAGATATTGCCGTCCAAATTCCAGTCCAGATTCTAGAATTTTTGGATGATCATTTTTCATTTAACCTAACCCGATTCTCCCACTTCCTAAATCTAAACACCCTCCATTCCGTGTCACAAGTGCATTGGGATTGCATTTGCACTATTGCGTTCAAGTGGCGGTGTCATTGAATTCTTGCCCACAAATTTGCTTTCAAGCCCAAGTGCGTCGACATGGCTTCCCACCGTGAAAGACAACATGACGAAAAAGAATTGGTGCAAAGGCAAGGCCGACGTTCAAAAAGTATGAAAAATTGAAAAAAACAATCCAAACCTTCAATAATAGCTCCTCATAATAAGTGGGACCCTTGGTTAAAATTTCAACCCAACCGGACACCGTTTGATGCAAAAAGACAAACAGGGAACCCGTGGCAAGGTGCGTTCGGGCGGTGTGGTGCGGCCATGGCACGTCCAGGGCACGCCGAGGGGCGGCCATGACAGGGCAGGCGGGGAAGGTTGAGAAGGCCGCCATAGCATGAAGCACGCGCGTCAGGGTGCGGCGATGGCACGGCGCGTGCGCTGAAGGGTGCGGCCATGGCAATGCGCCCGCACTCAAGGTGTGGCCTGATGTGCCACGAGACTCGGGCGCAAAGGACCGAGAATTTTATACTAAATTGGTTGTTCGTTTTGTAGGAACCATATCCTCGGAAACACCTTCGGAGTTAGACCGAGATCGACCCAAGACGAGCATCACGAGGCTGCCCGATTTAGACACGGCAGGCCGAACCATGACCGCGCCTCACGGACCAGCCGACACGGCCCACGCCGAGTCCCATTAAGGGGCTCGGCCATCTTCAATAAGTGGCCGAGCGCCACATTTCCTTTCAGCAAATAAAGAGTTAGAAGAGCAAGAAGAGCAAGCCCAAGACACGGGAAGACGGATTAAAAGGCCCACGATTCAACAAGGCCGAGACCCATGCGACACTTAAGGAAAGCCGCGTGCACTTATCAATTTTGATCGTGCCAAATTCTTATGGAAGGAGCATATTAGCGGGAAAATAACAACTAGAGAGATAAGGGGAAATTCGCACACGCAAAATTCCATGAGACTCGGAGATAACGATTGTCACGAGCAAATCCCGAGAATCACGGGATTTCCTTTAGCGCACACCGACCGCGCCCGCCTCAGCAAACCCGACAGCGCACGCCTACGCGCACCCGACTGTGACCCGGTCGTGCCCACATCCTCTACAACTGCGACGCACCCCCCCGCACACCCGGACCCGGCTACACCCAGATGGCACGCAGTCCCATAAATCCCGCGCCACCTCACAGATCTGAGTCTTCTCAATCCGAGACGTCCAACCGATCAACGGCTTACAATTCTTACTTAGTATTTTTCCTTTTATGTTTTTTGTTTATTTAAGGGGCATCTCGCCTCTATTGAACTTAGAGAATTTTCAAATCAAAATTGTGTTTACACACCTTCAACCTTCGGTCGAAGCTCTCCCTCGTCGATCCTTCTCTGGTGCGTTACATCCGGCCAAGTCTCGGCAACCCTTGTGAGTGAACGGTGCGTCATATCCGAACGCGAGCAAGGCCTACCGATTTGAATACTTATTCGTTCAAGTGTTCAAAGCGTAACCTCCACCTCCATAAAACTATACTTCTCCGAATACCCATCTCCCGAACGACCACTTTTACCGATTCTGGTCCATACTCTTCCCTCCAAATCACATTCGTTTTTATCCGAGCCATTCCCATATTTTCACCTTCAATCCACCTTATTTCCATCTCATTACACTTCCGCACCACAACTCCACAAATCGCCCGACCCAATTTTCCGACCACCGTGCACGATACCTCACCCGAGGCACGTACACGCTCATCTTCCGACCACGATGCACCGCTCATCGATTGACGGCACATCAACTTGGTATCAGAGCTAAAGTTCCTATTTTGATTGTAAAAATCCAATTTTTACATCAAGGTACGCATGATGACACTCAGCGAAGCCGTTCACGGGAACAACCGCGACAATGCCACCATGAGGGAACAAACGCTCCACTCCGGACCTCCCGAACATGAGCCGAGCATCCAAGAGCAATTGGATGCTAACAACCAGCGGATGGAAGAACGCTTTTCGGCCAACGAGCGGTTAATGCAATCGATCCTTCAACGATTGGACACGATGGCCAATCAACAAGCGCAACACCCGGCCGCACCTCGACCCATACGAAGACCCAGGAACGGAGATTTCCGAACCCAAACACATGACTCGGATGGGTCCGATGACGATTATTTCCCGAACCCTCACATTGGTCGGGAAGATGAAAGGCGACTCCCGAAGATCACAATCCCATCTTTTAACGGGACCGCCGACAGAAACACCTACCTAGAGTGGGTCAAAAAGGTTGATTCAATTTTGAACCTTTATAATTATTCCGAGAAGCTCAAAGTTCAATTAGCATCATTGGAGTTCACGGAATATGCGGTACTTTGGTGGAGGTGCCACCGAGCACAACTCCGGCGCAAGAGACAACCCGAAGTCTCGACATGGGACACGATGAAGGAACATATGCGTGCCCGGTTCTTGCCGAATTACTATCGACAAGAATTGTTTTTACAATTGCAAGGGCTAAGGTAAGGCGGAAGATCGGTGGAGGAATATCTCACCGAGTTTGAGACTTTACAGATCCGGTGCGAACTAGAGGAGCCTAGTGAACAAATCGTAGCCCGGTTCATTAGAGGGCTCCAAAGGGATATTGGGGACGTCGTGGAATTACAAGCCCACGAGTCATTTGAGTCACTTATTCAAATGGCTTTACAGGTTGAAAGATAAGTAAAGCGGAAGAGCAAGGCCACGGCCCAAAGGCCAATTCCGAGAACGCCCGTCCCATACCGACCGACGCCCACGACAACACCTACGGCCGCACCATGGGCCCCCAAGCCGGCCCAACCCGTCAAACCCCAAGAGGCGGGTATCGAGGGATCCCGGACCCGAGAGATACGGTGCTTCAAGTGTCTCGGCCGAGGACATATGGCAGCCCAATGCCCTAACCGTAGGGTTATGACGATCGTTGAGGGCTCCGAAGAAATTGTGAGCGAGGATGAGACCGAGGGCCCGCAAGAGGCTCCAACCGAGCCTGATAATTGTCATGACCCGGCCAAGAACAACGAAGACGTGTGCCATGCACAAGACGGGACGTGGCTCGTGATCCGACGAGTCCTATCCACCCAATCTCAACCGGAAACATACCAAAGGGAAAACCTTTTCAATACCCGATGTTCGATCATGGGAAAGGTATGCTCTTTAATTATTGATGGTGGAAAAGTTGGTGGAAAAGTTGGTGGAACGTAGCCTCCTGGGAATTGGTGGAAAAGTTGTCTTTACCAACCACCGATCACCCGGCACCTTACAAGCTACGATGGATCACGGATAAAGAAGATGTCCGAGTGACGAAACGGACCTGAGTCAAATTTACAATCGGCCACTACAAGGATGCGGTTTTGTGTGACGTGGTACCGATGAATGCCACTCACCTCTTGCTCGGCCGACCATGGCAATTCGACCGCCATGTCATACACGATGGACGCACCAACCACTACACGTTCACCATGAATGGACGAAAGGTAATTTTAGCTCCCATGACCCCGGAGCAAGTGGCCAAAGATGAGGCCATAAAGAAAGAGGCACGGGCCAAGGCGACCTTACTTATGGGCCGAAAGGAACTCGAGCGGTGCCTAGCCAAAAGGGAACCGATCGTTATGTTACTACATCGGGACGAAGGCCGAGAAGAAGGGTCCAAAATTCCGGATTTGATCAAGCCCTTACTCGACTGGTTCGAGGACGTGTTCCTGGAAGAACTCCCCTCGGGTTTACCTCCCTTCCGAGGGATTGAGCACCAAATTGACCTTCAACCGGGAGCTACCTTGCCAAACTGACCACCTTATCGGTTAAACCCAGAAGAAAGCAAGGAGTTACAACGCCAAGTTCAAGAGCTCCTCGAGAAGGGATACATCAAGGAATCCCTAAGTCCTTGCGTGGTACCGGCCCTCTTAGTGCTAAAAAAGGATGGCACGCACCGAATGTGCATAGATAGCCATGCCATCAACGACATCACCATCAAGTACCTATTCCCCATGCCTCGGCTTGATGATCTTTTGGACAAACTTAGTGGGGCAAAGATCTTCTCCCGAGTGGATCTTAAAAGCGGATACCATCAAATCCGCATGAAAGAAGGCGACGAATGGAAGACGGCCTTCAAGACAAAGTACGGGTTGTTCGAGTGGCTTGTTATACCATTCGGACTCACTAATGCCCGAGCACTTTTATGAGGCTTATGAACCACGTCCTCCGAACCTTCCTTGGCAAGTTTATCATCGTTTATTTCGATGATATTCTAGTATATAGCGTGGACATACCGAGCGATTTGGAACATTTGGAGCAACTTTTAGTCACTTTGCGGCAAGCTCGGCTTGATGGCAACCGGGACAAGTGTGCGTTCGCCCAACGGCGCATACACTTCCTCGTTTTTATCGTGTCTGAAGGTGGCGTTGAAGTAGATCATGAGAAGATCACGGCCATACGAGATTGGCCCACCCCTAAAGGAATCACGGACGTGAGGAGTTTCCACGGCCTAGCTAATTTTTACCGATGCTTCATCAAGGGGTTTAGCACCATTGTGGCCCCTTTGACCGAGCTCACCAAAAAGGGAAAGGAATTTGAGTGGACCGAACCGTGCCAAAAAAGTTTTGAGCACATCAAGAAGCGGCTTTGCGAGGCCCCTATTCTTACACTCCCGGATTTCAACAAAGTATTCGAGGTGGAGTGTGACGCCTCGGGCACGGGCATAGGAGCGGTCTTAATGCAAGAAGGCCGACTGATTGCCTATTTTAGCGAAAAACTCAAAGGTGCGACTTTAAATTACTCAACTTATGACAAGGAGTTATATTCGCTTATTAGCGCTATTGGAGTGTGGCAACACTATTTGTTGCCTCGGGAATTCATCAAACATACCGACCACCAAGCCCTAAAATTTATCAAAAGTCAAGGGAAGCTCAATCGGAGGCATGCGAAATGGATTGAGTTTTTGGAAAGGTACCCCTATATTATTAAGTACAAAAAGGGGGAAACTAATGTTGTGGCCGATGCATTGTCAAGACGAAGCATTCTATTCACCAAAATGCAGGTAAGATTTTTCGGCTTTGAGTGGATCAAGCAACTCTACCGAGAAGACCCCGATTTTGGGCCACATTTTGAGGCCGCCACAAAAGGGGAGTTATCGGGCTACCATTTGACAGACGGCTACCTTATGCGTGAAGGAAGGCTATGCATCCCTAAAGGAAGCATTCGTGAGTCTCTCGTAAACGAGACCCATGGAGGCGGCCTTGCGGGACACTTTGGCGAGAAGAAAATGTGGGAGATGCTGAAGGAGCATTTCTATTAGCCCCATTTATTCCGAGACGTGCACCACTTCGTACAAAGGTGCATCGTGCGCAAAAAGGCCAAGAACCGGACATTGGCCCAAGGATTGTACTTTCCACTACCGGTACCAGACCATCCATGGCAAGACGTGAGCATGGACTTCATTGTGGGCCTTCCTCGGACAAGCAACCGCAAAGACTCGGTTATGGTGGTGGTTGACCGCTTCTCCAAAATGGTGCATTTCATCCCGTGCCATACCACCAATGATGCCACCTACATTGCGGATCTTTTCTTCAAGGAGATCGTGAGGCTACACGGGGTTCCACATTCCATTGTATACGATCACGATGGAAAATTTATAAGTACGTTTTGGAGGTCTTTGTGGGCCAAGCTCGGGACCAAACTCTTGTTTAGCTCGGCCTTTCACCCACAAACTGATGGGAAAAACGGAATTGGTCAATAGATCACTTGGAGCTTTGTTAAGAAGCGTGGTCCGAAAGGGGACATCGACTTGGGAAACAAAATTGCCCTTTGTCGAATTTGCCTATAACCGATGCAAGCATAACACCATGGGAATGACGCCATTTGAGGTGGCCTATGGATTCAACCCGTCGACACCATCGGATTTGCTGTTGTTACCTAGCCGGGAAATTGACAACCCTGACGGACAGCATAAGGCCGAGATCATCCAAAAATTACACGAGAGGGTTAAAAAGACTATTGAGCGCAAGAATGAGAAATATGCATCCTCGGCCAACAAGAAAAGGAAAGAGAAGATTTTCCGAGTAGGGGATCTTGTGTGGCTAAAGACTCGGCATTTTAAACACAAACATGCCAAATTGCTTCCAAGGGCCGAGGGACCCTTCCGAGTGGCCGAGCAAATTAACCCGAACGCGTACAAGATTAGCCTTCCCGGCAAACCCGAGGTATTAGTCACGGCTAATGTGCAAGACTTATCCCCATACTTAGACGAGGACATTCATGAAGAGGAGGATCGCGAGAGTGGAGATTTGGGGGCAAATCCTCAAGTACCATGGGAGGATGATGTGCCACGAGACTCGGGCCCAACAGACCAAGAATTTTATACTAACTTGGTTATTCGTTTTGTAGGAACCATATCCTCAGAAACACCTTCGGAGTTAGACCGAGATCGGAGATTTCCTTTAGCGCACACCGACCGCGCCCGCCTCAGTGAACCCGACAGTGCACGCCTACGCGCACCCGACTGTGACCCGGCCACGCCCACATCCTCTACAAGTACGATGTGCTCCCCCGCACACCCGGACCCGGCTACACCCAGATGGCACACAATCCCAAAAATCCCACGCCACCTCACCGATCCGAGTCTTCTCAATCCGAGACGTCCAACCGATCAACGGCTTAAAATTCTTACTTAGTATTTTTCCTTTTATGTTTATGTTTATTTAAGGGGCATCTCGCCTCTATTGAACTTAGAGAATTTTCAAATCAAAATTGTGTTTACACACCTTCAACCTTCGGTCGAAGCTCTCCCTCGTCGATCCTTCTCCGGTGCGTCACATCCAGCCAAGTCTCGGCAACCCTTGTGAGTGAACAGTGCGTCATATCCGAACGCGAGCAAGTCCTACCAATTTGAATACTTATTCATTCAAGTGTTCAAAGCGTCACCTCCACCTCCATAAAACTATACTTCTCCGAATACTCATCTCCCGAACGACCACTTTTACCGATTCCGGTCCATACTCTTTCCTCCAAATCACATTCGTTTTTATCCAAGCCATTCCCATATTTTCACCTTCAATCCACCTTATTTCCATCTCATTACACTTCCGCACCACAACTCCACAAATCGCCCGACCCAATTTTCCGACCACCGTGCACGATACCTCACCCGAGGCACGTACACGCTCATCTTCCGACCACGGTGCACAACTCATCGATTGACGGCACATCATGGCCATGGCATTGCACGCGCGCAGAAGTGTGCGTTCATGATGTGCCACCGGTTAGGGTCGGCGCACTGTGGTCGGAAGAATGCGTGCACGCAGGGCTGAAGAGAGCGGGTTGTGCAGCAAAAAGGAAAATGATTCGTGCGAGAGGGATATTTGGGATGCGGAAGCGATATGGAAGGGGAATAATGGGGAATGGTTGAATAAAAGAGAAGATGGCTCGGTGAAATAATGGAATGGCTCGGAGGGTTAAAAAAGGGATGAAATCGGACAATGGAGGAAAAAGGGGTGATCGCTCGGGGAAGTGGATGGACTCTTGAGAGTTTTTGGGTTAAAATGGCTGGACAATTCGAACACTTCAGCAATCAAAGTGTTCGTCTTGGTAGACCTCGCCCGTACTCGAATATGACCCACCGATCATACGTGTGACGGGTGACGCTCTTGGCCGGATATGACTCACCGGAGAAGGGTACGTCGGAAAGAGCTTCGACTGGCTACGAAGAAGGTGCAAAGCATAATTTTTACTAAAATTCTCTGTACCTCTAAAAGTGAGAGGTTGCTATTATTAAATACTAAAAACGTAAAAAGAGAGGAAAGATAATCTATGCCCTTGGGTTACATGAACGTCTAAGATTAGCTTTGTGAAGATCTTCTTTGACTTTAGGCTCGATCCAGTAAAGATCAGCTTGGCTGAATTTGAATGAAGACTGGGTTTGACCGAGGGTGATCCTCGGTTGATCGAGGGCAGCGCCCGCGGCTGACCGGGGTTGATCTTATCTTGAATATCGCGGGATCTGCGGGGGCCAATTTGAATTTAAACTCTCGGATGCACCTAGCCTGACCGAGTGAGGACATTCATAGCTGAATCTGGACACGGATCTTTCAGTTTCCGCCGATGGCTCGGAAGGCGCGCGGTTGTTAACCATATCCCAGACATCAAGGGATCTGCGCGTGTAATTTTGAAATGCTATTGCCAGATGATCCTCTGATGATTCTGGCAGCTTGGGCGCAGATTCTTTAGATGAAAATTGCTGGTGTTCCGCCGGTGGTTTGATGAACGGCTTACGGCGGACGTGGGCGCTTTATAAAATGCGGCCGGCTGAACATCTCTCCGGATATCAAGGGATATGTCCATGCCATTTTGAAACTGTGACTTCAGGTGCTCCTAGGTTGTCTGAAAGAAGGTATGGGCATGGGTAATTCTGATGTAACGCCTCGGTTGGCCGTTGATGTCTTGAAGCGTGTACCACGGGTGTCCATGCCTCGGACACCTATAAATTGTCGTGTGCTAATTTGACCTGGTCTTTTTCTTCACCAAATAATTGGATTACTTAAAGGATTCAAGTAAAGTGTCCGATGGGATTTGGTCAAGGTCTCCTAGTTGACTGAAGGTGGACCGTGGCTTGACCATGGTTCGGTCGAGGCGATCCTTTGTGGGCCTTGTGCGTTCTTCTTCTTTGGGTGACTTTCTCTTCCTTATCCAAGGTTATTTGCTGATAAAACTAAATAAACATAAATGTGACCAAAACTTGGACCATGGGCGAGCACTTGACCCGTGAGAATTTGATCGAGCGTTTTCCCATGTCAGTCACTTATTTCATTGGGCGAAGTCTTAGAGAACTTTGGCAAGGCCGATGACCGAGTCTTCACTGGTCGTTGAGTCATGATCGTGGGGCTGGGAGCTGGGCGTGTCGTGGCCAGGAGCCCTGAGTGTGTCACTGCCAGGAGCGTCGGGCATGTTGATACCGGAGATGCTCGGACGTCAAACAAGCAAAGCTCTTGGCCGCTCCCAATTTGCCTCGGACGTTGTCTCCGAGGGTAAGCTTCCTTTAAAATGAGCACCAAGTTAGTAAAAATGGGCATGCTCATTGGGGCTAGGTTGGCGATGTACTTCGGTAGCACATCATCCTCCCAGGGTACTTGAGGATTTGATGTGCTCGGGAACCAACAACCACCAAAGGGGGCGACAACCCGGAGCTGAGCAAGACAACTAGCTAACATGCTTGTTGATTTTGCAGGTTTTACTTTTTCTTCCTTGGATCTCTTAGGAGCTCCCTCACATCATGATCAAGAACTCCCCAAGCATTGCTTACAATGGGAGTATAAAGAAGAGGAGAAGTTGGCCGAGTTACAAGATTCTCCTTGCCGAAGCCTCCCACCCGAACCGTGACCACATCCGGCTCCTTGCATTAAGATGGCCGAATGCCCCATCACCATTATGGGAGAGTAGTTCCTGCAAGAAGAGTCCATAAGGAGTGCTGAATATTTGTATATGTATTTGGGGTTATAAATCTTTTAAATAGGAAAGTATGTTTTGTTGTAATCAAATTGGTTCGGTTTGAACCAATTTTGATGGGATTTTGGTTCGGTTTGGACCAACCCAAGCCCTTTTTGATGGAACTTAGGTCCAACCCTAAGTTTCTATTTTTCCCTCCTTTTTTGATATGCTTGGGACGTGGCTTTAGTTGATAGTTCCATGTGGTTGGATTAGGAGGCTTGGTGGGACCCAATTCTCACCTAACTCCTACTCTAGCCACTCATTGGTCCCTAATTTAGGTTTTTTTTATTTTTTTATTTTATGTCTTTTGTGTAATTTGGAGGGTGTATGAAACACTCTTCCACGATGAATGAAAGGCAGAAAAAAGATATTGGTAAATTGAAGAAGCTTTGAAGCTCTCAAGCCCTTCCTTTTTCTCACGGCATTTGGGAATCTAGGTGAGTAACATCCTTGATTCTTGTTTGGCTTGGCATTTGGGCCAATACTTGAGCGATCAAAGTATTGAATTGCCTCCATCCATTACCTTCACCATCTTCATCCCCGAGCCTTCAAATTCCTCCACAAGCCGATTCTGGTCCACATTATCACCACCAAGTCATCTCCGTAAACTACCGAGCCATTCCCGAAATTCCACCACCAAACCTCCTTATTTCCATCACATTACGCTTCCGCAAACCCCATCCTAAATTGGCCCGAGCTAATTTCCCGATCGCCGTACACCCGACTATCCCGGTTACGTGAAAAGCGACAAGTCCGATAAAGTGTGTGCGATCCTGGTGCCCACAGCACACCATCTTGGTATCAGAGCAAAAATCCTATTTTGATGCCCTCCACAAATATTTCCCAACATTTATTCATGATGACTCGAAGCGGTGCCATTCACAACACTGCCCGTGATCAAGCTACGACGAGTGAACAAACTATGTTCTCTGATCCGCGAGAACCCGAGCAAAACACTCAAGAGCAGTTTGATGCAATGAATAGAAGGATGGATGCTATGCTGCAAAGGCTCGATGAAATAGCCGAGCAGTTTAATGACGTTCTCGGCCGGATATAACTCACGGGAGAAGTATACGTCGGATGGAGCTTCGACTGGTTAGGTAGAAGGTTCAATGCACAATTTTACTAAAAAATTCTCTCCCTCATTAAAGTGTAAGGGTAATACACTTAAATACTAAAAAATTAAAGATAAAAAGATAAGAAAGATAATGTAAGCCCTTAGATGTCTTGAACGCCTAAGATTAGCTTTGGGAAGATAAAGGATGCTTCTTCTTTGGCTGAAAGTTCGGTCCAATATAGTGATGCACGGCAGAATTTGAGTCTTGACCGAGGGTGGCCGCGGTTGACCGAGAGGTTGCACCGGGTGGAGTATACTTCAAATCATGACGGATGGGTTCGAGCCAATTTGGATCCGAGGCTTCTAAAGTACTCTCGGTTGTCCGAAAAGAGTGTCACGTGGTCTGGTTCCTCGGTTGACCGTCAATGGTTTGCAAGTGACTGTGGGCATATCCGAACGTGCGCTCCGGTGGCTGACCCGATCTCGGATGTTGTGGGATCCAGGCGTTTGTTATACAAAGTTGTTGCTCGAAGATCCTCTGATGATTTGACAACTTGAGGGTGGATTTTATGGATGAAAATCCCTTGTGGCTCGCCGGTTGTTAGTGAACTGACATGCCACGGGATGCCTTGCATGAAGCCACACCTCAAGGAGCAATCACCCAAGCTCAAGCCAAGGAGTATTCTAATCAACTTGTCTTTTTTTGTAGGAAATGTTGAACGCAAAATAACTATGGAGGAACCAACCCCGAAGGACGTGGAGCAGCCAAGGCATCTTCTCACTTGGGAAGTCTTGGAAAAGGAGGTTGAGATCGGGGCACTTTCGAGCTTGGAACACCTCGGAAGAAAAGGCAATACCGAAGCAAAGGAGGAAGGAAACCCAGGTTCACACCAGGTTTAGGTCGGGTTTAGGTCGGGCCCCATGGAGCATGGCACAAACACGACCGGCCCTTCCTTTTTCTTGCTTTATTTTTTTTCCCTTTATAAAATTGCAAAAACAATTATTTAGGGTTTTGTGGGTTTTGCATGCGTTTGGTATGGGTTTCTATGGGTTTGGTGTGAGTTTTATCTTTTGCATGGGTTTTTGCTTTTGGGAATGCATGGATGGCAGCCGGTGGAAGGGGAACAAATTTCGTGGACCACACTCCCTTGGTCTCCCCCAAATCGGGTAAAGGTTAAGTGGTCCTTTCCATCCTTTCTTTTTGTGCAAACACAAAATCGGGTAAGCTCTTGGTAGCCATCCGATTTGGTTGTTTCTCTCCAATGTGAGGGAGATTAAAACTCTCCCATCTCTGAGCATTGTAGTTAGTTGAAGTTTGAATACAAAAGTGCTTTGCATTTTCTCCTTGGCTGTGGTTTTTCCGGCATCCAAGACTCGGTTTTCCGGTGAGTAATATCCGGCGACCCGAGAGCGTTCCTTCAAGGTTTTGGCTTCCCTTTCGAGCTAGGGTAAGCTAGGCCGTGCTACATGTCTTCAGCAACTCTCCCGTGGTCTTTGGCTCGTGCGAATTGTGGAATTGGGTTGTGGAAGCGTATTGTGATGGAAATAATGGGGAATGGTCTAATAAACGTGGGCATGGCTCGGTGGAATAATGGGATGACTCGGGAGATGGAAATATGGGTGAAATTGGACTTGTGGAGGAAAAGGGTGATCGCTCGGTGAATGGGATGGACTCTTGAGAGTTTTGGTTTGAAGATGGCTAGACAATTCGAACACTTGAGCAATCAAAGTGTTCTCCTTGGTAGACCTCGCCCGCACTAGGATATGATGCACCGATCGTACGTGGGAGGGTTGACGTTCTTGGCCGGATATGACTCACCGGAGAAGTATACATCGGAGGGAGCTTCGACTGGTTTGGAAGAAGGTGCAATGAACAATTTAACTCAAAATTCTCTCTCTCATTAAAGTGTAAGGGTGATACACTTAAATACTAAAAACGTAAAAGATAAAAAGATAAGAAAGACAACGTAAGCCCTTAGATGTCTTGAACGCCTAAGATTAGATTTGGGAAGATAAAGGATGCTTCTTCTTCGGCTGAATGTTTGGTCCAATATAGTGATGCACGGCAGAATTTGAGTCTTGACCGAGGGTGTCCGTGGTTGACCAAGAGGTTGCACCGGGTGGAGTATACTTCAAATTGTGACGGATGAGTTCAAGCCAATTTGGATCTAGGGCTTCTAAATTACTCTCGGTGGTCCGAAAAGAGGGTCACGTGGTCTGGTTCCTCAGTTGACCGTCAATGGTTTGCAAGTGACCGTGGTCTTATCCGAACGTGCGCTCCAGTGGTTGACCCGATCTCGGATGTTTTGGGATCCCGTTTGTTATGCAAAGTTGTTGCTCGAAGATCCTCTGATGATTTGACAGCTTGAGGGCAAATTTTATGGATGAAAATCCGTTGTGGCTCGCCGGTTGTTAGTGAACGGTCTTGTGCACGCTTCCGGTGGATCCTTCCTGGACATCTTGAGATTTGTTCGTGTCAAATTCGAACCTTGTCTGTTCCTTGACCAAATAACCAAAATACTTAAAGATTTAAGTAAAATGGCTCATGGAATTTGGTCAAGGTCTTCTAGTGGGACGAAGGTGAGCAACCGGTCGATACTTTGACACAAACGGTCGACACCTTGACATAAGCGGTCGACACCTTTGTGGGCCTTCTCCTATGGAATGTGCGTTACTCTTCTTTGGGCTGCTTTTCTCTTCCTTCTCTAAGGATAATTGCTGGCTAAGTAAATAAAACTAAGTGTGACCGAAAATAGGGCCCATGGGTGAACACTTGATCCGTGGGGATTTGGATCGGGTGTTCTCTCATGTCGGTCACTTATTCCATTGGGCCGAAGCCCTAGAGGACTTTTGCTAGGCCGATGATCGTGTCTCTATTGGTCGTCGGGTCGTGATCGTGGGGCATCCATTGGGCGCCGGCCGTGTCTTGGTCTAGAGCCCCGGGCGTGTCATGGCAGAGAGCCCAGGGTGCATCTCGATCGAGCGCGTCGGGCATGTCGTGACCGGGGATGCTCGGAAGCCATCCGAGCAAAACTCTTGACCGCTCGTGATTTTCCTCGGACATTGTTTCCCAGGGTAAGCTTCCTACAAAATGAGCACACAAATTAGTGAAATTGGGCATGCTTCTCGGGGCTAGGTCCGTGATGTGCCTCAGTTGCACATCAGGTTCCTTTAAGGACAGTCATCATTTGTTGGTTAGGACATTGGTCCACAATGTGGCCTCGTCCGAGGCGCTTGAAGCATTGGACCTCTCGGGCCCTTGGTTGTTTGTCTCCCGTGTCTTGTGGCTTAGTGTCCACAACTCGTGTCGGGGCCCATGGTTTTGGTGTTGTGTTGCGGTCATCGGGCCTAGTCGCGGGCTGGTATGGCGTAGTGTCCTTGGGAGCTAGGGGGTGGCTCACCGCCTTGCCCTTTCGCTTGATTTGTCTTTCTACCCTTAGAGCCATTTGAATTAGTGTTTCAAAAGACTCTAATGGTTGGAGCTCCACTACATCACTTATTTCTCGTTTTAGCCCTCGAGTGAACCGTGCCATAATTTGCTCTTCAGGTTTGGCCAAGTCGCATCGAATTCAAAGTGTCTTGAAATCCGTAAGGTACTCATCCACCGATGAGTTACCTTGTCATAGTCCTTGTAGCTCGAGGAAGAGCTCTTGGCGGTAATGGCTCGGTACGAACCTTTTCCGCATGTGGTTCTTCATGGCTCGCCACGTCTTGATCTCCTCCTCATGGTCTCTTTGCTATTAGGCTCTAAGATTATCCCACCAAAGGCTAGCGTAGTCCGTGAGTTCCAAGGATGCTAATTGGAATTTTAGCTTCTCGGAATTGTTGAAAAGGTAAAAAAATTTATCGACCTTTTCAACCCAATCGTGATATTTGTCGCCGTTGGAGGCCCCATTGAATGATGGAAGATTCAATTTTGGGAGCCTCCACTCTTCATCCCGATCCGAATGATGGTCCGAGTGGACCTCATCATCGGATTCGTCTGAGCCGTGATTGTTGGCTCGGCGATCACCGGCTCCGGGTCTCCGCCTAGGTGGTGGCGTGTGTCGTGGCGCCGTTCGTGCTCGGCAATGTCGTCGAGTCTTTGGAGCATTGCATCCATTCTCCGGTTGATCGCATCAAGTTGCTCTCGGGTGTTGGGCTCGGGGATCCCGTGGGTCGAAGAACATGGTTTGCTCGCTCGTGGTGGCTTGATCGCGGCCGGTGTTATGGATAGCACCGCTATGAGTCATCATGAGTAATATAGGGCGGAGGTGAGTGAAAAATTAAAGGGGGGTGGGGGGAAGAAAAAATGGAATCTTGGGACCTTTGGGGCTCTGATACCAAAATGATGTGCCACCGGTTAGGGTCGGCGCACCGTGGTCAGAAGAATGCTCGTACGCGGGGCTCGGGAGAGCGGGTTGTGCGGCAAACAGAAAATGGTTCGTGCGAGATGGATATTTGGGATGCGGAAGCGATATGGAAGGGGAATAATGGGGAATGGTTGAATAAAAGAGAAGATGGCTCGGCGAAATAATGGAATGGCTCGGAGGGTTAAAAAAGGGATGAAATTGGACAATGGAGGAAAAAGGGGTGATCGCTCGGGGAAGTGGATGGACTCTTGAGAGTTTTTGGGTTAAAATGGCTGGACAATTTGAACACTTCAGCAATCAAAGTGTTCGTCTTGGTAGACCTCGCCCGTACTCGAATATGACCCACCGATCATACGTGTGAGGGGTGACACTCTTGGCCGGATATGACTCACCGGAGAAGGGTACGTCGGAAAGAGCTTCGACTGGCTAGGAAGAAGGTGCAAAGCATAATTTTTACTAAAATTCTCTCTACCTCTAAAAGTGAGAGGTTGCTATAATTAAATACTAAAAATGTAAAAAGAGAGGAAAGATAATCTAAGCCCTTGGGTTACATGAACGTCTAAGATTAGCTTCAGGAAGATCTTCTTTGACTTTAGGCTCGATCCATTAAAGATAAGCTTCGCTGAATTTGAATGAAGGCTGGGTTTGACTGAGGGTGATCTTCAGTTGATCTAGGGGTGCGTCCGCGGCTGACCGGAATTGATCTCATCTCGGATATCGCAAGATCTGCGCGGGAAAATTTGAATTTAAACTCTCGGATGCACCTAGCCTGACCGAGTGAGGAGATTAATAGCTGAATCTGGACACGGATCTTTCAGTTTCTGCCGATGGCTCAGAGGGCGCGCGGTTGTTGACCATATCTGAGACATCGAGGGATCCGCGCATCCCATGTTGAAATGCTGTTGCCAGACGATCCTTTGATGATCACATTTGTTCAACCATGGGCCAACTTTTGGTCACATTTGTTTTTATTTATTTATCAGCAAATAAACCTTGGAGAAGGAAGAGAAAGCAGCCCAAAGAAGAAGAACGTCGAAGGCCCACAAAGGACCGCCGTAGCCAAACCATGGGCAAGCCACGGTCAAGCCACGGTCCACCTTCTGTCAACTAGGAGACCTTGACCAAATTCCATCGGAAACTTTACTTAAATCCTTAAGTAATCCAATTATTTGGTCAAGGAAAGAACATGGTTCGAATTAGCACACGAGGATTTATAGGTGTAAGATCCGCGCGCACCTTCGAGCCATAGATAAAAACTGAAAGATCCACGTCCAAATTCAGCCATGAATCTCCTCACTTGGTCATACTAGGTTTATCCAAGAGTTTAAATTCAAAATGGCCCTCGCGGGTCCCTCGATGTTCAAGATAAGGTCAACCCTGGGTCACCATTTTGAACGTGCCGCGTGCGCTCTCGGACTATTGACAATAACCTAAGACCATCCAGAGGCTCCATTTAAAATTGGCTCGAGCAAATCCCACAATGCACGGAAGAAAGTCAACCCCGGTTGACATTTTGAACGAGCCGTGCGCGCCCACAAACCATCATCGGTCAACCGACGATTCAAATTCAAAAGAGACTGCGCGCCCACACTCATGTCAACCAAAGGTCAACCGAAGACTTTATTCAAAAATGGCCTGAGTAAATCCCACAATATTTGGATCATGAACAACCTAGTCACCATTTTGAATAAGGTCGCGCACACTCACGAGCCATTGGCGGCCAACCGAGGAACCATACCACATACCACTTCATTCTAACCACCGAGAGTATTTTAGAAGCTCCTTATCCAAATTGGCTCAAGCCAATCCTTCATTGTTCGGAGTTTACTCCACCCGGTGCAACCTCTCGGTCAACAACGGGTCTCCCTCGGTCAAGCACAGTCTTCATTCAAATTCAGCCGCGCATATCCTTGCTTATTCCAACCTTCAGCGGAAGAGGAGCATTTTTGGCCCGTAGTATGGTCAACCCTCGGTCAACATTTTGAAATAGCCGCACGCGCACACCCTCGGTCAACCGAAGGTCTTCCCTTGTCAACCACGGTCTACATTCAAATTCAGCGGAGCATATCCCTATTGGCTCAAACCATCAGCTGAAGAGGAGCGTCTTTGGTCTCACCAAAGTCAAGGAAGATCTTTCCCAATTGATCCAAGGCGTCCACCGAATCGTAGGGCTTAAATTATTTCTTTCTCATTTTTAGTTTAATTGTTATTTAAGTGTATCGGCCTTCCACTTGGAAGGCAGAGAGAATTTTTAATAAAAATTGTGCTACGCACCTTCTTCCTAACAAGTTGAAGCTCTTTCCGACGTCCACTTCTCCGGTGAGTCATATCCAGGCAAGCACGTCAACCCTTGCACGTACGATCGGTAAGTCACATCCGAGTGCGGGTAAGGTCTATCAACCGGACACTTTGATTGCTCAAGTGTCCGACTTGTCCAACCCACCTTAAACCAAAACTCTCAAGAGTCTATTTCCTCTCCCGAGCTATCACTTCTCTCCCATTGTCCAATTTCACCCATCCGTCGATCACCCGAGCCACTCCATTATTTTACCAAGCCATTTGTCATTTCTTTCGATCATTCCCTACCATTTCCCCTCCATTTAGATATCACATCAGAAATCTCCCCCTCTCCTGAACAATTTTCCCGTGCGGCACATTCACCCCCAATCTAACCCACGACGGCCGACCCTTCCCGGTGGCACATCACGGCCACCAATCGTGCACAACCTTTGGTCACTCCTGATCAGCCTCGAAAGGTGTTGTTCCTACAAAAGGAGCAACCAAATTAGTGAACCCATGTGCAGTCATGGGGGCTAGCTCGCTGATGCACATTGGTTGTACATCAAGCCGCGCCCAAGGCCAAGTATCATACATAGTGCCTAGCAAAGGCACGATCAAGGCCCGGCCAAGTGTAAAGTGCAAGGCATGCCTTTGGTTCAAAAGTTTGTCAAATTGACTAACAAAAGGTAAGGCAAGGTATTAAGGAAATTGCCAAAACTTTGAAAAGTCGAGTAAACATATACGTACAAAAAGGTAAGGCAAGGTATTGAGGAACTTGCCAAAACTTTGAAAAATCGAGTAAACATATACTTACAAAAAGGTAAGGCAAGAAGGTATCGAGGAACTTGCCAAAATGTTGAAAAGTCGAGTAAGCATAGACACATACAAAAGGGAAAGGCACAATATCGAGGAACTTTCCAAAAGGTTAAAAGTTGTGTAAACATAGACTTACAAAAAGCAAGGAACGGTATCGGGGAACTTTACAAAAGGTTCAAATGTTGTTCGTGTTCCAAGAGATATCCCTCAATGCTTGACGCTATCGGGGGCAAGCATAAGTGAATTGGGATTGAATTTGCACTATTGCGTTCAAGAGGCAGTGTCATTGAATGCTTGCCCACACATTTGCTCTAAAGCCCAAGTGCGTCGACATGGCTTCCCACCGTGAAAGACAACATGACAAAAAAGAATTGGTGCAAAGGCAAGGCCGACGTTCGAAAAGTATGAAAATTTGAAAAAAAATCCAAACTCATTAAACTATCAATAATAGCTCCTCGCGAGGGTGCTGCTATGGCACGGTGCGCGTGCACCGAGGGGCGACCATGGCAGGGCAGGTGGGGAAGGTTGAGGGTGCTGCCATGGCACGGCTCGTGTGTGTTGAGGTGCGGCCTGATGTGCCGTCAATCGATGAGCGGCGCACCGTGATCGGAAAATGGGCTTGCACGGGACCCGGAGGAGGTAACGCGTACGGCGGTCGGAAAATATGGTCTGGCGATTTCTGGAGTTAGATTGTGGAAGTGTAATGGGGTGGAAATAAGGTGGATTGAAGGTGAAAATATGGGAATGGCTCGGATAAAAACGAAGGTGGTTCGGAGGGTAGTGGACGAACCGGAATCGGTGGTGGCGGAGGTTTGATGGCTCGGGAAAATGGGATGGAATTTTGGAGGATATGGGGCGGTCGATCTAAACACTTGAGCAATCTAAGTGTTTAGAAAGGTAGACCTAGTTCGCGTTCGGATATGACGCACCGTTCACGGACGAGGGTTGCCGAGACTTGGCCCGATGTGACGCACCGGAGAAGGATCGGCGATTTGAGGGAATTATCAAAAGGCGATAAGCACTTTGTATTGATAAAAATTCACTAAGTTCAATAGAGGCTAAGTGCCTCTTAAATAGACAAAAACATAAAAGGAAAATACTAAGTAAGAATCGTAAGTCGTCGATCGAGTTGGACGTCTAGGATCGTGAAGGCTCGGATCGGTGATGTGGCTCGAGAATTGTGGGATCCGCCGTGGTGTAGTCGGGTCCGGGTGCTCGGGTGCGTGCGTCGTCGCTGTCGGTATGTAGCTGGATCCGGGTGCGTGAAGGAGTGTGTCAGCGTTGTGGGGGCGCGGCCGGGTGCGAGGGCGCGCGCGCTGGAAGGGATCCCGTGATTCTCGGGATTCGCTCGTGATGAGCATGGTCTCCGAGTTTCATGGGATTTTGCGTGTGCGAATTCCCTCTTATTTCTCTAAGTATGGTTCTCCCGCTAATAGGCTCCTTCCATAAGATTTTGGCACGGCTGAAAATGCTAAGTGTTCGTGGGCTTCGTTCACGTCCCATGGGTCTCGGCCTTGTTGAGTTGCGGGCCTTTTACTTCGTCTTTCTGTGACTTGGGCTTGCTCTTCTTACTCTTCTAAGTCTTTACTTGCTAAAAGAAAATGTGGCGCTCGGCCACTTATTGAATATGGGCCGAGCCCCTTAATGGGACTCGGCATGGGCCGTGTCGAATGGTCCACAAGGCGCTGTCTGGGCGCGGTCTGTCTCGTCGCGCGCCGCGGCCGGCCCGGTGTGGGCGACCTTGGCGTGACCTGTCTTGCCTGGCGCCGTGTCTGCTGGTCCGATATGTGCGGTCTTGGCGCTGTCTTCGGTGTCCGACTCGGGGTGCCACATGATGCACGTTCTCGGCCGGTCTTGATCTAACTCCGAGGGTTTCTCAGTGATTATGTTCCCTACAAAATGAACAACCAAGTTAGTATAAAAGTCTCGGTCCGTTGGGCCCGAGTCTCGTGGCACATCACGGCCATGGCACTGCGCGCACGCAGAAGGGTGCGGCATGGCGCTGAGCGCGCGCTGGGGGGTGCGGCCTGATGTGCAACGAGAGCACATCATGGAACTAGCCCCATTGAGCACGCTCAATTTCAATAATTTTGTGCTCATTTTTCAAGAAGCTTACCTTCAGAAACAATGCCCGAGTCAAATCGGGAAAAGTCAAGAATTTTGCTTGGTTGGCGGCCGAGCATGTTCTGCCACGACGCGCCCAGCGCGCCACTGCCCGGCCACGACGCGCCCAGCGCGCCACAGTCCGGCCACGACCCGACGCTCAGCGCCCAGGATCCGGGCCATGACACGCCCAGCGCCCAGGATCCGGGTCATGACACGCCCAGTGCCCAGGATCCGGGCCATGACACGCCCAACAGCCCAGCCCATGACACATCCGAGGCTCCCGGCCGAGACAAGCCCGGGGCTCCCGGCCATGACACCCTCGGCGCTCAACCTCATGACCACGATCCGACGACCCACGAAACATTCGTCGTCGGCTTTGCCAAAGTCCTCTAGGGCTTCGGCCCGTTAGAATAAGTGACCGACATGGGAGAACGCTCGATCCAAATCCCCACGGATCAAGTGTTCAACCATGGGCCCTATTTTTGGTCACAATTAGTTTATTTCTTTTCAGCCAGCAATTAGCCTTAGAAAAGGAAGAGAAGACAGCCCAAGAAGAGGAATGCACATTCTATAGGCGAAGGCCCTTGAAGGACCACCTCGGCCGAGCATTGGCCGGCCCACGGTCAAGCCTCGGCCCACTAGAAGGCCTTGACTAAATTACATCGGTCACTTTACTTAAATCTTTAAGTAATCTGGTTATTTGGTCAAGGAAAAGATAAGGTTCGAGTTTGACACGGATAAATCTCAAGATATCCGAAGAAGATCCACCGGGCGCGCACAAAATCCGTCCATTGAACCACCAGCGCAACAAGAGGGATTGTAATCCAAGTAATCCGTGCTAAATTTGCCATATTCATAGGAGAATCATTGGACAACAACCTTTCAAAAATAGCACGAACAAATCCCGAAATATAAGGAGAAAGGTTCAACCGGTCACATTTCCAAGCAACCGCGCGTGCACCAAAAACGGTCCATCGAGCCATCAGCGAAACAACAGAGATTTGCATCCATATAATCCGTGCTAAAGCTGCCATATTCATAGGAGGATTGTTGGATAACAACCTTTTCAAAATGGCACGGACAAATCTCGTGATGACATGAAGATAAGGTCAAACCGCGCACACAAGACAGTTCACCAACAAACCGGCGAGCCACAAGGGATTTTATCCATAAAATCCGTGATCAATCTGTTGAATCTTCAGAGGATCTTCGAGCAACAACTTTCCACAATATCCTCGTGGATCCCATCATATCCGAGATCGGATCAACCACCGGTTCGGTCTTTTTCAAGTCGCCTGTGCACATTCATGAACCATTGTCGGACAACCAAGGAACCAGACCACGTGACACTTTATGTTGACCACCGAGAGCCTTTTAGAAGCCCCAGATCCAAATTGGCACGAGCCAATCTTTCATGGTTCGAAGATTATCCCACCGGGTGCACCCTCTCGGTCAACAACGGTCACCTTCGGTCAAGACGCAAAACCAACCGTGCCAATCTTCATGAACCGAACCTAAAGTCAACCGGAGACCTTCCGAAGCAATCCAAGACATTCAAGTCATCCAAGGGCTTAATTTATCTTTCTTAGCTTTTTATCTTTTACGTTTAGTATTTAAGTGTAACACTTGCACTTGAATGAGATAGTGAATGTTTATCAATACAAGTGCTTCAAGCCTTTTTGATAATTCCCTCAAACGACGTTATTTCTCCGGTGATTCATATCCGGCCAAGCTTCCGTCAACCCTTGTTGAAACCTCGGTGCGTCATATCCGAGCTTTCTCCAAGGTCTATTGATTCTGATACTTCGATTGCTCGAGTATCCGAATTACTCCATCTCCCCTCCATCTCTGATTCCTCCATAAAATCATCCCATTCCCGAGCTTTCAAACCTCCTCCACAATACCATTACCGCCGCCGATACACAATCCTGTGTACCGGCATCACCCATTCCGATCAAGACGTGTCGTGAATCTTCGAGCCATCCAAACTCGAGATCCATTGCACATCAACTTGGTATCAGAGCAAAAAGGTCCAAAGGTTCGATTTTTATTCACCTGCACGAATTTTTTTTCGAACCCCGATATTTTGTTTTCAGGAGCGGGCGATCCATGCTCGACGAGCCAAGTCCCCGAGAGGGGCAACGTAAAAATATTTTTCACAGCCGTATTTTAATCAAGGAGAAAGTTTGCTTCTTGATTATTGATAGCGGAAATTGGGCAAACGTGGCTTCACAAGAGATGGTCGAAAAATTGGCACTAACCACCACCGAACACCTGGCGCCATACAAAATAAGGTTCCTTTCCGAGCAGAACGAGTTTGTGGTAACCAAACAAACCCGAGTTGATTTCACACTCGGCCATTACAACAACACGGTCTTATGTGACGTGGTGCCGATAAAAGCAGCCCATTTACTTCTCGGACGGCCATGGCAATTCGACCGAGACGTGTTACACCACGGAAGATCCAACCAATATTCTTTCAAATTGAACGGGCGCAACATTATCCTAGTTCCACAAACACTGGAACAAGTGGCCAAGGATGAGGCCAAAAAATTGGCAAGGTTGGAGAAACAAAAGGAATTGGAGAACCAAGAGCATAGAATTCCGGAGAGTGTTCCACCCCCTCTTGATCATGACGAAGTCGGTTCCCGAAGACACTACCCGTTGAATTACCACTTTTCTGAGGAGTTACGCACCAAACTATCTTCGATCCGGGAACCACAATACCGAATGGACCTACTTACAAGATCAATCCAGCAAAGGTGCCATTTTTAGAAAGCCGAAAAAGGTGGTTACTTAGACTTGGTCCAAAGAAGCTCATTGTCAAGATCATTCACCGAAAGCTTGGATTTTTCATTGACAAAATTCGGAAAAAGTGCCCAAGGAAACCTCCCGACAAATCACCACCCTTTCAAAAGAAAGAGCGACATATTAACCTCCAAACGGGAGAGGTTAGTGAAGAAAAGATAGATTTGAGGACAAATCCTCAAGTACCCCGGGAGGATGATGTGCAACGGGAGCACATCATGGAACTAGCCCCGATGAGCACGCTCAATCAATAATTTTTGTGCTCATTTTTCAAGAAGCTTACCTTTGGAAACAATGCCCGAGTCAAATCGGGAAAAGTCAAGAATTTTGCTTGGTTGGCGGCCGAGCATGTCCTGCCACGACGCGCCCAGCGCGC